>JAEANM010024688.1:0-11102 GCA_017656035.1 Myanophis thanlyinensis | reverse complement strand
CTATTCTATTCTATTCTATTCTATTCTATTCTATTCTATTCTATTCTATTCTATTCTATTCTATTCTATTCTGATGTCCTAAACAAGGACTGAAAATTGTCCCTGAAGGAAAAGCCTCCTTGAAAGAGAAATGAGAATATTCAATTTCCACCAATGCAAAAATGCATGTTGTCTTGTCGGAAGAACCACAACTAATCCCAGCTGAAATGTGAATTGTGTAGTTACTGATTAAGCACTAGCAATAGGATGGAAAACCCTTTTCAGTTCCTACATATCAATGTGAGATTTAGCAGAAATGATATAAATTTACCTTCCCTTTATGATATTTCTATTTCTCTCTAATCTAGCTTCGCCCTTTTCTGAGAAGTGTGTCCTTCAACAATACCGTGGGAGAAAAGATCTCTTTTGATAGATATGGAGAATTTATAGGAGGACTTGATATTATAAATTGGATCACTTTTCCAAACAAATCATTTTCTAAAGTAAAAGTGGGAAGAATAGATCCCTTTGCTCCTCCAGACAAAATCTTCAATATCCACCTGGAGCTCATTACATGGCCAGAAAACTTTAATCAGGTAAGAGAAGGGTCATCTGCCCTAAATTATTTCCACAAATTTAAAATAAAATAAATCAAAATCCTCAACCTTTGTTAAAAGTTATTTCTTAGCTTAATCATTGGGTCACATTCAACTTCCTGGTGCATTTGTTTCCTCTTGTAAGAAATACAGCGGTGGTACAATTCAATTTATTTTTACTACTGGTTCTATGGCCGTGTCTTGGTGGGCATGGCTGGGGGGGGGGTTCATGTGACTGGGTGGGCAGTTTCTGTAAGCAGAGCAACAAAGATTAGGCTAGAAACAACACCAGAATGTTTTTTTCCTGCCTTCCTTACAGGATTAACCCTGAAGAGTAGAAAAAAAACAAAAAAACAAAAACAAAAGGAGATTTCTTCTAACAACTGATTCTCCAAACTGCTTATAAAATTTACTACCAGTTCTAGCAAACCTATCAGAATCTGCTGAATTTCACCTCTGAAACACAGTCTTGAATATGACTTGCTGTGATCACAATGCTCAAAAGTTCTCCAGCTTGAAACCAACTCTAGAGATTAAGCAACAAATTCTTGATTTGAATTCTGGTAAAACATGAGCAAAGTTCTATACTAAACTAATAGTTTTTTTCTCAGTAGATCTTTCTCTATCCCTGATGATTCCCATAGCATTTTTTCACTCCATAGAAGACAACATTCATCCTTACAACACGCAATAGCAATAGCACTTAGACTTATATACTGCATTATAGTGTTTTACAGCCCTCTCTAAGCAGTTTTTACAGAGTCAGCATATTTCCTCCAACAATCTGGGTTCTCATTTTACCCACCTAGGAAGGATGGAAGGCTGAGTCAACCTTGAGCCTGCTGACAAACTACTGGCAGCTGGCAGTAAGCAGAAGTAGCCTGCATCACTACACTCTAATTACTGCACCACCAAGGCTCTAATATTTTATGGCTCAGTGGTTAAAGATGCTAAGCTTGTCATCTGGAGAGCTGGCAGTTTAGTTTCAAGACCCAAGTACTGTGCAATAGGGTGAGCACTTGTTCCTACCCCAGCTCTAGCCCATCTAGCAGTTTGAAAGCATGCAAATGCAAGTACGACTTTAGTGGGAAGTTGACAGCATTCTGCACTCCCTTGGCTTAAAGCCATGCTGCCCCCATGACCATGGGAATTATCTTTAGACAGAACTGGAAATGAGCACCGCCCCATATAGTTGGATTTGATTGGAAAGTGGAAACCTTTACCTTTGCAATATAAAACCAGCCATTATTGTAAAAAATGTCCATATTGTAAAAAATATGGACAAACATTACAGGTAGTATTTTTTTAAAAAAAGAATTAGAAGGTACAAATCATAATGGATAGAAAAGTTTAGCAACCACATTTCACTGACAATAAGGGAGAGAAGAGAATATTGCATAAGGCTGGTACCATACTCCTGAGAGCCATTCAATGTAGGGTCCTGGCAGATCGAACCAGAGGTGAAATTCAGCAGGTTCTAGCAGGTTCGCTAGAACCGATAGTAAATTTTCTAAGCAGTTCAGAGAACCAGTTGTTAGAAGAAATCTTCTTTTGTTTTTCCAACTTTACAGGGTTAATCCTGTAAGGAAGGCAGGAAAAAAAAACATTATGGTGGTGTTTCTAGCCTAATCTTTATTGCCCTGCTTACAAAAAAATGTCCACCCAGTCACATGACCCCCTAGCCACACCCACTAAGCCACGCCCACAGAACCTGTAGTTAAAAAAACTGAATTCCACCACTGGATCAAACCTATAGCGTGCCCTCTGTGCTGAATCTTTATACTATATACTTTATACTATAAATGAATTTTGAGTATTACAATGCCCAATCCTAGGAACCCTTCAAAGGAATCTTGACATTTCTGTATGATTTTTTTTTTTTTTTTGTGGAGAGGTTGCATGACCTGTTTCATCAATTGTTAACTACATTGAGAGACATTTCTTCAAGACAACAGCTACATTTCACCAAAATATTTATCATGAGCATAAAAATTTTCTCAGAATATTGTAGGTTCTAACAGCCATTTGGCAACTATTTTATTATTAAATCAGTAAGTCTTTTTCAGCATTTGACATTCATCCATTTTAAAATGTTGATTTTGCAACATGAAATAAACATGTCTATTCTTCTATCCATTTAAATGCTAATATATTATTTTTATTTGTGTGGGAACAGGCATGCCCTATTTCTTTGTGTAATGATCATTGCCAGAGAGGCTATAGGAAGACCAACAAGGAAGGGAAGCCATTTTGTTGTTATGATTGCCTTCCGTGTCCAGAAGGGAAAATTTCAGCTGAAAAGGGTAAGAAATATCATGTGCAAAGGATTATTTTAAAAGAAAACATAGTGATGACAGTGAGTCAGCTTCTGAGCAGTTGTCTAGATAGGTATGCAATTCTCTCACTTGTTATTATTCATAATAAAAAAGTGCATAGATTAATAAAGATACACTTCAAATATAAGCACAGGGAGATACAGAAATTCACTATGGAGTACATCCAAGGAGAGAATGGGACATAAAATAGATAGCAATAGCAATAACACACACACACACACACACACACACAATTTCATAGTGCTTTATAGCACTCTTTAAGTGGTTTGCAGAATCATCATATTGCCCCCAATAATTTGGGTCCTCATTTTACTGATCTTGGAAAGATGGAAGGCTGAATCCACCTTGAGCCAGTGAGGATCAAAGGAATCAAATCCTTGGAAGTGAGCAGAGTTATTTACAATACTGCATCCTAACCACTGCACCACCAGAGCTTTGAGTTTCCTATTGAGATCTCAATGGCTGGATTCTTCCCTGACCAGTATGGAGTACATTCCTAAGAAAAATGCCATTTTAACCAATATTTACTTCTGTTAGCTACATGGATAGGTGCACATATATATTGGGAATATCTGTGAAGTTTTTTGACTGTGTCTTCTTTCTATGGCAGGGAATGACCCAAAGTCACCCGATTGTTTTTAATCTCAAATGGGAGGACTGGAATTCACATTTTCCCCCATGTCTAGATTATCCATCTTTATGCACTTCAACAAACTGGCAGTCAAATCAAAGGTCCCTATAGTATTAAGTGAATAAACTTGTATTTGACCATCAATTGTCCCTTGCCAAAATATCTTTAAATCAGAGTTTTTCAATATTATAAATCCTGTACCAATTGTACAAACATACACTTATTTGTCTGATTGCGTACAATTTGGACAAAAGGATAAGTCAGACTATTTTTTATTCCTCCCATTGATGCCATACTTCTTGGGATACTGAGAGATTATTTCCCATGTTATTTCCAGCAGATTTTGTTTGGGACATTTATTTGTTTCTTTGGTCTCATTTTCATTTTCACGTTTTAGCCTGAGTGCCTTGTCACCTTCTGTAAATGGGTCACAGGCTATAAACAGATATGGGGTGGTTAGTTTAAGTATGTCATGGACATGTTTCATCAATATAGGACATATAGTGATTAGTATAACAGATTATACATTGATTTTTTTTAATTGTTGTTTTTAGATACAGCTGACTGTTCTCCATGTCCAGAAGATCAATACCCAAACCACAACAAAAATTCCTGCATTCCAAAAGTCATAACATTCTTAGCATATGAAGACTCTCTGGGAATAAGTTTGGCTGTTTGTGCTCTTTCTTTTGCTTTCATCACATCTTATGTGCTTAAGATCTTCATTCAACACAGGGACACTCCCATTGTGAAAGCCAACAACAGGAACCTCACCTACATTATCCTCATCTCTCTTCTACTCTCTTTCCTTTGTGTCTTGTTATTTATTGGGAGACCAAATAAATTTGCATGTCTTCTTCGACAACCAGCTTTTGGCATTATCTTCTCAGTGGCAGTTTCCTGTTTGTTGGCCAAAACCATTGTGGTTGTCCTAGCATTTATGGCTACCAAGCCTGGGTCCAAAATGAGGAGATGGGTGGGGAAAAAAATGGTGAGCTCCATTGTATTTTCCTGCTCTCTTGTTCAAGTCATCATTTGTGCTTCATGGCTGATGACATTCCCACCATACCCAGATTATGACAAGCATTCAGTGTCTCGGGAAATTGTATTAGAATGCAATGAAGGATCAGTGACCATGTTTTATTGTGTCTTGGGTTTTATGGGCTTCTTGGCTATTGTCAGCTTCTCTGCAGCTTTCCTAGCCAGGAAATTACCTGATAGTTTCAATGAAGCCAAATTCATCACCTTCAGCATGTTTGTCTTCTGCAGTGTTTGGTTGTCCTTTGTCCCAAGCTACCTGAGTACGAAAGGAAAATATATGGTGGCTGTGGAGATCTTCTCCATCTTATCTTCCAGTGCTGGCTTACTGGGCTGTATCTTTGCCCCCAAGTGTTTTATCATCTTGTTCAGACCTGGTCTAAACAGCAAACCTTTGCTCATGAAGAGATAATGTTTAAATCCTGAAAAATTATTACCAGTAATTAATGCAAATACTGTTGGAATGGGATGAGGTTAAACAACTCAAAGTCCATCAACTTGTCATCATAGCACCTTCTACCACATTAAGACAAAGTACCTTTATTACAATGTGATCAGCTCTACTGTATTTGTTGTTGTGCAGAATACATGTAGTCCTTGACTACAGAAACTATCAGAAACATTTGTTTAATGATCATTCAAGGTTATGACAGTGCTGGAAAAAAAAGATCCTCACATTTACAATCGTTATAGCATTTAAGACCTTCCCAAGTGGTTTCTGACAAACATAGTTTATGAGGGAAGCTGGTTTAATTTAACAACTTTATGCTTCATTTAACAACAGGGGTGATTCATTTAAGACCATAGCGAAAATGAGTGTAAAATTGGGAGTGACTCACTTAACAATTGCCTAATTTAGGAATAGAAGTTCTACTCCCAATTATGGTTGAAAATTGAGAATTAGTTGCAATTGACTGCTTTAAACATACTTATATTGATTTTCAATATTCTAAATAATGAAGATAATAAGGCATTTTCAAAGTCTGATAGAATTCTAATGCCACTACAGATATTGTATCTCCGGATGACATCAAGATATTGTCTATGTCTGCACTAATTCAGAAGTATCAGAACTACTGATTTATATTCCAATTCCAAAAGCATGCACTTATCTAAAACATTTGACATTTGTACAGCACAATGGGAAAATCAATGTTGTAATATGATTTTTGCCTGTATTAAAGTTGCTTACCAATATCCAAAAAGCTAGATTAATGGAAACAGATTTTTAAGCATCTTGAAGTCAGGATGCTGAAGAGTTGATTTCCATTAACCCAGCTCTTTGGATATTGAGCAAAAATAAAAAATTGCAGTGAAATGAGGACATGTAAAAAAGAGAACACTATTTTATTTGTCTTTTCTTAGTTTCAATCTCCAGAATTGAGAATTCAGTACTTAATTCTTTGGAAAACATATGTCTCTATTGTATACAACCTATTAAGTATACAAATGGATACACATGCTTGCCTTACTTGTAAATTATTGATATATTGAAATATCCAAGTTACAAAAATGTTCACAATAGTCCTCAACATTTCTCCATTAGGAAAGGCTTTAAGCCATGATTTTGAAAGTAATCCCACATCCCATTTTTCACAATCTATCTTCTAGATATATCAAATTATGGCTATAACTATCATCATGGTTTAGCAGGGGTAATCATTATCTACTGTACATGCAATAGACATAATTCTAGTTTATTGTCAATCTACATCTTTTTCCAAATGAAATCATTACAATATTATATTGCTGGTCATTAATCCATTTCAAAACTGTGGATTCTACAAAATGATTGACACCCCTAGAAATTTGTTATTTTTTGTAATGCTCCAATATGCCTCTGCTTCATTTGTAGATAGACACATTCTATTTCTTTGCATAATACATTAACTTCTCTATGGTGGTATACTGCTAACTTTTGTTGTTGTTCTAGATTGTTGGCTACCGAGTCTGAGTCTAAAATGAAAAAAAAAATGAATAGGGGAAATGAGATCCATTGTATTTTACTGCTCTCTTTTCAAACCACCATTTGTGCCTCATAGCTGATCACAGGTTTCATCATTCCCACATTTTTATAACCATTAAATGTCTCAGGAAATTGTAGTGGAATGCAATGAAGGATTTGTGACTGTGTTTCATTTGTGTTTTGGGATTCCTGGGCTCCTTGGCCATTGTTGACGTCTTGTCAGCTTTTTTAGCCAGGAAATTACCTGACAGTTTCAACATAGCCAAATTTGTTACCCTCAACATGTTTTTGTTCTGTAGTGTTTGATTTTTCTTTACTCAAGTCTACTTTATCATTGTGTTTGGACCTGAATTAAGCAAGAAGCATGTACTAATGAAAAGAAGATACTGAAAATTAAAATGTTGCCATGAACCAAAGAGGAAAAAAAATAAACTTCACAGTCATAGCAAGAAGGATTCTTTTTATATCTTGATAAATTTTTAGGCTGATGGTAATCAAAGATAAACTTTTCATCTCCATCCACAGATTAGGCAGAGAAGGGGCATTGGCCTTACCTGATATGCTTCTTCTCGTTGTGTAGAGAGATAATCCATAGATAAATGGGTTATGTCTTGTCTTTCCTAGATCTATGACTGAGAACTAAACATACAAATAGAGCCAGGCTCCACCCCCTGACCCCAATTTTATGAAGGAATCGATTAATGAAAACTGTAAACTTTATTTCAAGATCAAACATGCATGAACAAATCAAACGAAATACTGACCCACTGTTGCGGAACCAGGACAACGAGAAACATGGGAGGGCTGGATTATCTCTCTACACGACGAGAAGGAGCGTATCAGATAAGTCCAACGCCCCTTCTCCATCGAATGTAGAGAGATAATCCATAGATAAATGGGATATACCCAAGCTAACTGTTCTCTGGGAGGGTAATGGACTGGTCCTGCTCTGACGAAACCGCCTGGACCTTTTGGAGAACAGTCTGCCCAAACGAGCCGCTTGCTGACGCAAAGGCGTCAATGCGATAATGCCTGATGAAAGGCAATGATGAGGCCCAGGTAGCCGCTCTGCAGACCTCTTCGACTGATGTATTCGAGGACCACGCTGCCGAGGTTGCCACACTTTGCATGGAATGAGCGGTAATTCCACCTGGGGCCTGAAGGCCTCTTGCGGAATAAGCAAGTGATATGCAAGCTCGAATTCAGTGTCCAATTACAGTTGATGATACCTTCTTCCCTAGAGTGTCATCCCTACATGATACGAATAATGCCTCCATCCTCCTGAATTGCTTGGTTCTTTCCAGGTATACTTTTAACGATCTCCGAACATTTAGGCGGTGCCAATGGCATCCGTCCTGATCTGTGGCAGGAGGATGAAAATCTGGCAGTACTATTTCTTGAGATCGATGGAATGCAGAGTTTACCATGGGGATAAACCCTGGCTCCAGATGTAATACCACCCTGTCTGCGTAAAAGACACAAAGCTCTTGCCTGATGGAAAGCACGGCAAGCTCTGAAATCCTGTGAGCTGAAGTTATTGCAACAAGGAATGCAGTTTTCCAGGTGAGTGTCCTTAATGACGAAGATTGCAGTGGTTCAAAGGGAGTTATTGTCAGGTCTTGAAGTACCGTTGGTAGATCCCATGTCGGGAACTGATGGACTACTGGTGGTCTGATGTTTGTTGCACCTCTCAAGAATCTCTGCACTGTTGCATGCCTAGAGAGTGTCATTCCAGTGCCACAGTCTATAATTGTGGCAATAGCCGCTACCTGTCTCCGTAGCATGTTAGGGCAAAGCCCTCTATCAAGGCCTTCCTGCAGAAAGTCCAGGAGATGTGCAAGAGAGAGGTTGAGTAGCCCTTCTGATGGCACCACGCTACTAGAGTTTGCCAGGTCGCCTCATAGATCCTCGTGGTTGATGGGTGACGAGAAGCTTGAATTGTCGTAATTACACTGGAGGAAAGTTGGTCAGCGGTCAGCAGTCTGCGTTCAATAGCCACGCGGCTAGACGTAGCCATGGTGGATCCGGATGGTATATGCCATTCTGAGACAGAGACGTCTCCTGAAGGGGAAGAATCCACAGGTCCCTCACCGAAAGGCTGCGGAGTTCCACAAACCATGGGCGACGTGGCCAGTGCAGAGCCACGAGAACTAGTTGGGCCCGTTCCTGCCTCACCTTGCGTAATACCCTGGGGATTAGTGGTATCAGTGGGAATGCATACAGTAGCCCCCTGGACCATGGGGCTCTTAGCGCATCCATCCCCTCCGCTGCATGGGATTTGTAGCAGGAGAAAAACTGCGTGAGCTTCGTGTTGTTTGGCGTAGCAAAGAGGTCCACCAGACAGGGTCCGAAATTCTGCTGTATCCGGTTGAACAAATCCCTGTCTAATGCCCACTCAGAGGGATCCAGAGATGTCCTGCTTAGCTGGTCCGCCCTTGTATTCAACTCCCCCGAAATGTGTTCCACTGTGATTGAGAGTAGATGAAACTCTGCCCAGTTGAACAGGAGTTCGGATTCCCTCATGAGAGTCCTTGACTTCGTGCTCCCCTGGCAATTGATGTGGGCTTTGGCTGACATATTGTCCGTCAGTATTAGGACATGTTTGTGTAACAGGTGAGCATGGAACTTGGTGAGTGCGAGGCGCACCGCCCTGAGCTCCAGACAGTTGATACTGAGCTACTGCTCCAAACGATTCCACTGCCCTGAGCGACCCAACACTGAAGGTGTGCTCCCCACTCCCAAAGACTGGCATCGGTGGTCATCACTACTAGATCTGGGTCGTAAAAGATAGTGCCTTCATCGACATTGGGGCCTAGCCACCACTGGAGAGACTGAGTGACTCTCGCCAGGACTCGAACCCTGAATTGGGAGTGGCTCATCCTTTTCCGCTGAAATGGTAGAAGGAACCACTGTAATCGCCTCGAGTGGTACCTGGCCCATGGGATGATGCCTATGGCAGAGACCATTTTGCCCAGCAGTCTGGATAATTGAGCCAAGGACGGTCTCTCCTGAGCACAGATCTTGTGTACCAGGTGTTGGATACTGTGTTTTCGCTCTGAAGAGAGGTACACCTTTCCCACCACAGTGTCAAGAACTGCTCCTAAGTGTTGCAGATGAGTGGTGGCCCGTAAGTGGCTCTTCTCCCTGTTTATGGAGAAACCGTGGGCTCAGAATGTCTGGAATGTCTCTCGCAGGTCCTGCTGTGCTGCTGATAGCGAGGACGATTGGATCAGGATATTGTCGAGATATGCATGAATGTGGATCGGCACCTGGCGTAACTTTGCCACTAGTATGGCTATCAGCTTTGTGAACATCCTGGGGGCCGATGATAGGCTGAAGGGGAGCGCTCTGTATTGGAAGTGACTGCCGTTGTAGCAAAATCTGAGGTATCGCTGGTATGTCTCGTGAATTGGCACGTGTAAGTACGCCTCCATTCATTCTATAGACGCCAGGAAATTGTTGCGATGTAGAAGAGAAGTTATACTCCTGAGAGTGTGCATTCTGAACTTCCGGTAGAGTATGTGTTCATTGAGGTGTTTTAAGTCCAATATGTCTCTCCATCCTCCTGATGATTTTGGAATCATGAAGAGGATGGAGTAGAAGCCTTGACCTTGGAACTCTACTGGAACTGGACAAATGGCCTGTATCCTCAGAAGATGGTTGATCGCCTCCGCCATCAGATCTTGCTGGCATGGGTTGTTGGAGGTTGGACACTGGCAAAACCTGTTTGGAGGCTCTGACAGGAATTCCAGTGTCAGACCGTATCTGATCGTCTGCCTCACCCAGACGTCAGTTGCACTTTGCTCCCACTGATCCATGAAATATGTGAGGCGGCCACCAGTGGGAGGGTTCTGTTGAAAGTCACTTAGTGCGGTGGTACGGACGGCCCCTTTTGTTAGCCGAGGGCCGGCGGGAGTACTGTTGTGTGTAATTGCCCCGATAAGGCCGTGTTTGTTGGGGCTGCTGACCGTCTTGACGAAATGGCTGCTGGCGATAGTTTTGGTTGAAGTAGTCGCCTGAAGTCCGAAATGGCTGTCTCCTGAAGTGAGGTCTCTTACGATCAGATGGCTTTGCGTTAGATTTGATTTTCTTCTTACCCTCTTTGGTTTCCGTGAGTACCAGTTTGAGAGCATCTCTGAACAGCCATTGGCCGGTAAAGGGAGCTGATGCCAGCTTCCACTTTTGTTTCAAGTCAGCCTGCCAGGACTTGAGCCATACTACCCTGCGGCTAACCACGGAAAGTCCCATGGATCTTGCCGCAAATTTTGCGGCCTGCAGTGTGGCATCAGCTGAATATTCCACAGCTGCGAGGAGCTTATTCAGATCCTGGTGGACCCTTGTGTTCTCCGGCTCAATTCTGGCTTGCAGGTGCCGCAGCCAGAGCAGGGTAGCCCTATTAAAAAATGAGGCCAATGATGCGGTTTTGACCACCCAAGCCGCCGCCTGGTGGTTCCTGCGGAGTAACTGTTCTAACCGCTTGTCCTCTGCCTTTATTTTTTTTTATATAATTTTTTTATTGATAATAACAACAAAACAAAAACAAAAACAATAGAAAC
>JAEANM010024687.1:0-11102 GCA_017656035.1 Myanophis thanlyinensis | reverse complement strand
CAGAACAGAACAGAACAGAACAGAACAGAACAGGGGTTGTCTAGACAAGTGTCCATACAATATGGCTAACAAGGGCCAGGTCTATTCCATTTACAGTAGTAACAGCTGTACTTGGTTCCTAGTCTCAACTGATAAAAATACAAAGCTACTGATAAACCCACCACTGAATTATCCATGTTTTACAGGTAATATGGAGTTCAAGAAGACTATAAACTACAACCTAATCCTTTGGGGACAATGTAATACCATTAGGACATGTGAGAAACCAACATCCATATAAGACAGTTTCCACAACATTAATAATTCCCACAATACTCATAATTTTTAGAAGAAGGCTACACTTTCTTAGAACATAATGCCTCTGCCTTTTTGGATTAATCTTCAGCCTTTTCAAATTATATTTTTCTGCACTTTCTCTAGATTGCAGTGTATTCTTAGTTCCTTACAGCTCTTAGTTCTTTCAAAGTTTTCTTCCTGACTATTAATTCATTTCTCTGTGTTTCTATCTATCTACCATAAAATCTTTATTACAATTTATTAATAGGATTTTGCACCTGACAAAAACAATCTTGGCATGATTGACTACCTGATCGCACCATCTGCATATCAGAGAAAGAACCATGTGAAACTAATGGCATTCTTATACATTTCATGTCAAAATTATCTTATTTATAAAATATGGGTTGGGGGAATCAACACCAAAGCACTATTAAATGTTCTGGACTGTGCTGATATAAATGTAAAACCAAAAGTTGTTTGCAATGCAAAGAAAGAAATAATTCTGTGCAATTAAAGCTTGCAAATCATCTCTCATAGGCTGTATAAAGCTTTAAAGTTTTAATCACTAAGACCAATTAGAATCTGTCATTTGCAGATTATACATTTAAACCCAAATTTGAGCAGAGACAAGGTTTTACAATTTTGGTCACTCTAATAATTTGAGTTCAACACTTCAAATAATTACTCTTACTGAATATATTAAATATTCATATATTCATAACTTGTGTGAGTTCTTCCCATGGTCCAGATTAATGTATTATAGAATTTTAAAAGTCTTTCTATGCAAGAATAAGCATCCATCACTTTGTATACATATTCCTCTTACTGGGTAAATATGAGCATCTTGAGTTTTTTCCCATCAGTTATAGAATCCCTAAGAACAGAGCTGCAATAAATCTTGGTTTATAAATAAAAAGGTTCATAAACACAATCTACACAGAAAATCAGCAGGTTGCATAACTTTTCCAGTTTCCTTTTGGTTGATTTCAGAGTGTCTATGTCAGACATGGACAAACTACGGCCCGCAGGCCACATCCAGCCCGTTGGGCTTTTTAATCCAGCCCGCCGAACTAGTTACTAGCAGGAATCAGCCCAATCAAAAGCTAAGCATTAAGAAACATTTTTTTTCCAATAAACTAAGCACAATGGTGTTTTGCTGCCTGTTAAAGGCCAAATCTTTTCATGTAATGGTTTTTACATTTAATTTATATTAGTTCACACAAACACAAACACACCATTCTCCTATTCTGGCCCGGCCCCTCTGTCAAATTTTAGAAACTATTGTGGCCTGTGAGTCAAAAAGTTTGCCCACCTCTGGTCTATGTTCTTAATATGACTGATGAATCTCCCAAGTAAGTAAGAAAATGCCTCTAATCCAGAGGTTGACCACTGTACATGATTCACTTTCTCCTCCCACCCCCCAAAAAAACCCCATGGCTTGTGAGAAACTTATTTGAAATCTAGTGAATGTTCATACGTTATTTTGATTCACTCATAAGAGCAGATAAACACAGATTGATGAAATCAGTAAAATCTGATATTTGGTGCTCTTCTAGGATTCAGGCCACTTTCATTATTAAAAGTCTTAATCATGGGAGGGGTGAAACATGCAGTTTCTTATGGACCAAAACACGAATGTATGCAATGCCATGAATGCACATGTTAATACAGAATTCTCACTTCCTATGCCATTGATGTATACGCTAATATGACATTCTCATTTCCACCAACAGTGTTTTGAAAAAAAGTATTTTATATGAAAGCATAGAAAACTAATTAGATGTGGTCACTTTTTGAAACTGCCAAGTTTAACTTCGGCAGGAGCTTAGTTGCCTTTGCCATTGACAGGTGCAACAAAGAAATTCTGACCTAAAAGGCAGGTTGTTGTTGTTGTTGTTTTGTTGTTGTTAAGGATGAGCATGGGTCTTTGTAGTGCCTCTTCCTGGATAAGACATTGCTAGTCGGCTCAGCGAAGACTGACCCCAACAGCCCCCCATTTTATACAAAGGTTTCATTTCCCTTAAGATTGAACAGCATGAAACTGATAAATGGGACAGGCTACAATTAAGCTTTCCCAAACTAGTAAGATAAATGAATTGCCACCATTAATGTATACACTGATTGATTAAGTAAGGACTATCAAGTCAGTGTCAACTCTTTGGGAACACATGGCTAGACTTTTTATCAGTCTACCTATGTCTGGTCCTAGAGAATCAACCTTTAATCTGATTTGAAATGATGCAATGACATATATTACAAATGATGTATTCATTATATAGTTCAACAATGTATTACAAACTCAAAGAATGCATATGATCTGAAATTTTGCAAGAATCTGACTATTGTAAAATGATAGTTTATGCTTGGTATCCTACGGAGTAAAGAAGATGATCTTGACAGAGAATATATGTCCCTTCCCCCTGCCCCCAATCTGACCAGGGTAGGGGCATGCCTCCTATCTCCCAAGGTCATTCTTATGTATCATTATTTACTTTTATTTATTTTTATCTGTTATAGTTAATAATTGATAATATATAAAGTTGATCCTTTTATAGCATTCTGCAGCTAAAAACAAATAAGGAATGACCCTTTAGAAAATGAAAAACAAATGAATCAGGAGATCTTGCAGATTCCAAGGGAACATTCCATGGTTACTGTATTGAATCAGCATTTTTAAATTGGTGTCTATAAACATCAAGCTAAGTGTGCTCACTGCCAGGAGTTCAATCCTGACCAGCTCAAAATTGACTCAGCTTTCCATCCTTCTGAGGTCGGCAAAATGAGGAGCCAGATTGTTGGAGGAAATATGCTGATTCCATAAAACCACTTAGAGAGGGCAGTAAAGCACTATAAAGTGGTATATAAATCTAAATGCTATTGCTATCACCTAGCACTATTGCAGCTCTTCATGCCATACAGTAGCCAATACAGAAAACTCTGCAGATGCAATTGAAATATGGAAAATTGGTACTTTGTGTTCTTTTTGCAGTTGTTCCATTTTCCCCACAAGTAAAATAATTTTATATTAATAAATGCAAACTGCACACTACAGAAAACTACAGTGCCCCAGGTTTGCATATCTATTTTGATACCTTGAAAAATGGATTGAAATGAATCCCCTCTAGATGCTATGAAAAGGCTTTAATTGCATGAATCAAAATTGATATTCTCTTCTGTGCACAAATGCCACACAAAAGTGGCAATCATCTGTGCACAAATCATCCTGAAAGTGTTTGTCAAATTACAGAAGAAATGTTGGAATTCATCTTAAGGTGTGGAATTTATGTTATTTTCTGTGTATAATGAATATATGTTTAGCATTGGTGCATTATGTGAACCTAAGCATGCTATGAATGCAATCAATTGAAGACTGCTCCATAATCCACAGTTAAAGAATTCATGGTGTATCGTTCCTATTAAATGTATTAGTCACTTCCTGATGGCTGATCCCTCCTTCCCTTTTAACAAAAATATCATGGTCAGACTGAAGATGAACAAATGACTTTAAAAGGGCTAAGTCTGCTTAGTAACCAAATGCATTTTACAGAATAACACATTTCTTTTGACATACAACACATTGTGTATCACATTTTCACAGTTGGTTTTCTGAAGTTCAGTTGTAGAACATATGCTTTATATGTCAATGATGCCAAAGTCCATCCGCTATAGAGCTGGGATTAATTTAGAATCTTGAGTGCGGCTTGTAGATATCCCCAAGAAGCTAATTAATTGCCAGTGATGATCTGAAATGGTGTTTTTTTTCCTATTCTTACAAAATGTCCATTTTTACAAAACACTGCGATATGGATCCCTCCGGTACTATTTTGCTGTCTGAACATAGGTCTATACTTTCTATTCAGAAATAGAAGGTCTGCTCCCAGGGATCAGAGCATTGCATCCTACAGACCATGTAGCAAAGACCAACATTTTATTTTAGGTATTCCAGGTGTCAGTCTTGGCCCGTAGCTCTGAGGCTGCCCTTTAGACCAGGACCCCAGCGGATGGTTGCCAGCTACACTGCTCATCTGCCATGCCCCCATTGGCTGAGCTCCCGAGACGCTGCAATAGGAGATGGCACAGCCCCGCCCATGTATCTGATACACAGCAGCTGAAGGAATGTGTGATGGACTCAGAGGGTGGGGTAGCGCGGGGTGGGGGTGTGTGCACAGGACAAATGGCAGCACAAATAAAAGGTAGTGGGGAGCACTAGGTGGCAGCACTGACTGGTTGTTTCTAACCAAAGAACATAGTTTGTACCGACCGCAAAGCAAAAGGAATTATAGGATTTCTCAACAGATTGTGTTTGGTGTCTTCCTTTTGCAGGCATTCGGAATTCTGACACTAGACTTAAGAATTTAAATTGAGGCATAAAAAGACTGTGATGTTAAAATGCACACCAGATAGGATTTCTCCAGCATATGGAAATGAGAAATACTTGAGTGGAGGGTCTACAAAAAAAAAAAGAAAATAAAATCATTATTTTGATTGTCAGTTGAGTTCAAGTCTAAGGAATGGCCATTTCCATAGGATATGGAATTGCTCAGCTTTCATTATCAAGAAACAATATCAGCATGTTTATTATCAGAGCTTTGTTAGCAGAATACTATCTTAAAGTCTTGCAGAAGAATGGACTATGCAGAAGTGCCTTCAACATAATGGCAGCCAAAGATGAAGAGTGGAGACGGCTAGAAAGATGAACTGACAATCAAGTGCCATATTTTGTATCTGGGTGGCAAATGGTTTCTAAAAAGCTGTTGTATCAGAGGCTGGAAAGAACTGACATATAAACCACATGCCTGTCAGTTATTAAAGGATGTGTGCAGTTTCAAATTTCATATTCTTTTTTTTTTCAAACACAGAACAAGCAACAACCAAAATATTTAGTCTAAGTCATCTCTGAATCAATGTCTTATTTCTCCTTCGAGCTGAAGTACATTATCAGTGGTTTTGTGTCTTCTTTCATGATTCGTTATTTGTCAGTGTTGTTGTTTCTTTGACAGAGTTGAAATAGCTTCTAGACTGAATAGGAATTATAATTATTATAATTATCACTATTAAATAGTGTGTCAGGTTTAAAGGATGGACTGTCTGAATTCATTAATTAATGCTGGAGCATTAATGTTCAATTTGTTCCCTTTTTCTAAGTGACACTAAAAGTTATACAAGCTCTTCAACAGTATATTGTGAAACTGTGAAGGTTAATATTTGTCTCTTTTGTTACCTACTGGAAGCAGCTGTGACTTTAATCGCTTCATTTGTCTTCATCTGTTGCCATTTTTTTCCCTTTGTGAGCTAAAAGGTTAACTCAGCACATAAAATCTTTGAAAGCTGAAGAGATAACTATTTTAGCTAAGATGCCAGCTGTTTATCATTAGCATGTCATTATTTAATGTCTGTGATCACACAGAACAAAGTTTTGACTGTACAAGAATGTCTTCTACTCTAAAATCAACTCTGTTATAATTATTTTGTCACTGCCTCTTGATATTACCTTATTTTCATTGTGTCTCACTTCCTAGCATGGCTATAAATATTGCTGTCTCTGTCTCCTGGCCTTATTTCTGATAATATATTCTAAAAAAAAAATCCTGTCACAAATGTAACAACAGTAATAATAATGTAAGCTCGCTGCCATTTGGCTAGCAGAGCTATAAAAAAAATGGACTCCCCCCTTGACTTTTGAATAGCTAACATCAAAAGAAGTAACTTTAACTTGTATCTGTCATTTGAAAGACCATTAGTGTGGTGTTATAATTGTCAATATTTTGTCAATTGAAAATATTTTCTTTCCTTTTTTTCATATGGCATCGAAGATAACATGACTTTGGATCTATATGTATTAAAAATTTTATTCTTACAATTTAGTATGAATAAATGAAGGGGAATGGATGGAAAGGGACAGGAAGAGAGAGGAAGAGGGAGGGGGAGGGGAAGAGAGGGGGGGGGGCTAGATCCAATCTGAGTTGGTCATCGGGACCAGAGTTCCAAGTTTTCAGGCTTGTCCTGGAGCCCATCCTCAAGGAACTTCTTTCTCTTTCTGTGGACAAAGTGTGGAGAGAAAAAAGTTTCCTGAGGATGCGCTCTAGCATGAATCCAAAAGCAAGGATGATTAAAATTCTGGTCTCAGTGACCAATTCAGATTGGATCCTACAACATTATCATGGGATACATATATTTGTCTATATTTGTGTATGTGAAAGAGAGAGATAACTGTTCCAGATACTCAGTTTGAAAAAACATTAGAAAGCAAAGGACAAAATATTACTTCTTACAGCCCAAAATACCTTAAATTGGCACAAACTGTACTTGATGGAACCAATCCAGTTCTAGAATACCTTAAATTGATACAGATTGCTAGTTGGAACTAATATCTCCTTTCCCCCACAATTCTATTATTTATTATTTAATGTATTTTACACTTCAGCCAATACCTCTTATAGATTAGTGTGACTTATAGGTCAATAAAAAGACAAAGTTCTTCTTGACTGGCTCACAGTACAAAAAAGGCACAGTAAAAAAAAATAAAAATCATATGCAGGCTGCCTGTGTTGAAATAAGATTTATCTCCAGCATATAGAACATTTCTGATAGCTTACAAAACAATTCTGTCAGATGACAAGAATCCAAAGCAATAGCCACTGGGATCAGAACTTTTTTGCTTTGTGTCCAGTTCTCATGTGTTGGGAAATCTTAGGCTGACCATGATTATTTTGCAACAGATCCAGAGGTAAAATCCAGCAGGTTCTAGAAGGTTCACTAGAACCAGTAGTAAATTTTCTAAGCAGTTTGGAGAACCGGTTGTTAGAAGAAATCTCCTTTTGTTTTTGTTTTTTTCCACTTTACAAAGTTAATCCTATCAGGAAGGCAGGAAAGAAACATTCTGGTGTTGTTTCTAGCCTAATCTTTGTTGCTCTGCTTATAGAAACTGCCCACCCAGTCACATGACCCCCCCAAGCCATGCCCACTGAACAGATCCAATTTAGTATGTGGGAAAGTGAACTCATTGGATAGTTGGTTCACATATTATAAACAGATAACATATGCCTACCATGGAATGTGTATTGTAGGGATACTTCACTTACAACCATTCATTTAATAATTATTTGAATGTATGATGGTGCTGGAAAAAGTGACTTACAACTGGTCCTTCTGCTTAAGGCCACTGTAGCATCTCCATGGTCACATGATCAAAATTCAAGTGCTTGGCAACTGGCATGTGTTTATGACAGTTACTGCATCTCAGGGTCACATGACTGTCATTCAGGACCTTTCCGGTGGGCTTCCAAAAAGCACCAAAAGAAACAAACACACAAAAAAAATGGAAGAAGCCAGGTTTGCTTAACAGCCATCTGATTTACTTAACAGCTATGGCAGAAAAGGTTGTAAAATTGGGCATGGCTCACTTAATGACCACACCACTTAGCAACAGGAGTTTTGGTCCCAATTGTGTTCCTATGCCAAAGACTATTTGTATTAAAGATATAACAGGAAAGTTTCAGCCCTTCTCATATTGTTTGGTTCCACTTTTCATCAGCCCCAACTCATTAAGGCCAATGGTGAAGATACCTCCCACAGAATATTTCACCTCTGGTTTTGTTGTCTTTTTTCTTGTCTGTATTGGATTACCTTCCTGTCTCTGATTTTCTGGTTTAATTGCTGTTCTTAGTTTAATTTTTTTTTCACCCCTTCAAATCACACTGAGATTATCCCTTTCTCTCATCCAATGGAGAAAAAAATAATATGTGTTTGTTCTCCCCAATTTTATTTGTATCTTTACTAATTGTTTGGAATTAATGTTAGATCAAGATAGTTGGAATAAAATGCAACCAAACCTAATTTCTTTTTTATTATGTTGGTTGGTTATGTGCCTTGAAGTCAGTGTTGACTCTTAACAACTGCATAAATAGATTTTTCCCCTAACAATCTGTTCCTAACTTTACTTTTCAAATCTTCCAGTGGGGCACTCATCACTACTGTAACTGAATCCATCCACCTTGTTTAGTTTCCTTGCTTAGTGGAAATTTTATTCTCCTGACAACTCCCTGTGCTTCTTCCAAATCAGATTTCAATGATTCCTCTCTGGACAAATTTAGAGAGGGAAGCAAAAGACAAATATAATGATTCCACTTTCAGTTTCATTAGCAAAACCTTCAATCAATGGACCAACACTAGATGATTTTTACTCCAGAAGAAGAAAAAAAAACTTTCCAAAAAGAGAGATTTGACAGGCATTATTTACCTTGACAATACTGTCTATGCTCTGAGAAAGAGTGCATGAGAAGATGGAAAGTTAAATGGAACTAAGATGACATATGGCAAACTAAGGACAAATACTTCTGATGGACCAGATTATTTTGAAAGTCAGCTCCAGATGGATGTGGGCCAAAATGGGAGATGGCAGCTAACCTTCATGCTGGCTTCTTCTTGTGAAATTAAGAGAAATGCTATGCTTCCCTTGGTGCTCAGCCAACTAATGTACATAATCCTGCTGTTATTTCTAATAGAAGGACAGAAGGATATAATTGAACGTAATTAGGGAAAATTATCAAATGGCTGGATTTTGCATTACAGTGTTGTTGGATTTATTAAAATGTATCAGAATCATGAGGTCAGAAATATTCAAGTCCTAAAAAAACATTAAAATATTTAAAAAAATGAACTCAAACTAATATGTATAGTTATGAGAAGAGAAAGCTCAGACCAGAGCAATTTCAAAAATGAGAAGGAAAAAAGAGCCTGACCTCATAGCTGCAATGATTTCTTATTATCATCCAATTCTAATGACTGAAATATATTAAAATTCAAACTTGCAAATGTAATTTACAACCTTTTGACCTTGTTAAGCTCAAAGGAATCTATAATCAATTGGAATTTTTTAAAGAAAAATTGACATTAAAGATTTAAAAAAACCACATGCTTATCAAATCTAATAGTGTTATTAAGGAAGATTATATCACCAATGGATTAGGAGAGGGAAAAAGGATTGCAAAATATACTATATATGTCTAGATTGCTGATAGAGGACAGAGGATGGATGCATGGAGGGAGGGAGGGAGGGAGGAACAGATCATAGATAATTTCATACAAGAATAAAAGGTCTTGTCAAGTGAAAAATGTTTCAATAGGAAATGAATAGTTAATGTTCAAGCAAAGGTCATAACTACTGCATCCCACATTTGGTGCCCTAGTTCTTAAATATTACTGGAAATATAGTTAAAAATAATTGGGTAATATTTAATGGTAATATCTAAGTGGGCTTTTTTTCATACATTGGACATCCCCCTTATAATATTCCCCATAACTTCCAAAAGTTTTCTAGATATGCTGCAAAACCTCTTGAGCAATCTTGGGCATGCAAATGAGATCTTCAGACAAGAGGCTGCCAATGCCATCACTGGAGATAATCTATTCTTACATTGGCAAAAAGAAATTCACAGAAACAATTGGTGAATCCCTACATAGCCACAAACAAACTAAACCCAATCTCATTTGAGTGTCATTGTCCCTTATCTAACTTGAAGCAGGTGCTGACCATTAGTTGAGAAGATTCCTGTGCTTTTAGCAATAAAACAGTTTAATTGAAACTTCACATGTTAAGACTGGGCCTGGAAATTATATACATTTCTGGCAGAGGTGAAATTCAGCAGGTTCTATCAGGTTCACTAGAACTGGTAGTAAATTTTCTAAGAAGTTTGGAGAACCGGTTGTTAGAAGAAATCTCTTTTTGTTTTTTTTCCACTTTACAGGGTTAATCCTGTCAGTAAGGCAGGGAAAAAAAACACATTCTGGGGTTGTTTGTAGCCTAATCTTTATTGCCCTGCTTACAGAAACTGCCCACCCAGTCACATGACTCTCCCAGCCATGCCCACTAAGCCACACCCACAGAACTAGTAGTATAAAAATTTGAATTCCACCACTGATTTCTGGGATAAGAAAAGCAAGAAGGATAATATAGTTCCTTGTGTTATCTTGGTTGACTGATTTAAAACTCATTTTATTATAGTTTTAAAATGCCAGTCACAGAAAGAGCAAGTAAATAGTTTTTTGTGTGTGTGGGCACATACACACAGTTCCATGAAAAATAAATTAATCCCCAAATATTAAAT
This sequence comes from Myanophis thanlyinensis, assembly GCA_017656035.1. Lineage (NCBI taxonomy): Eukaryota > Metazoa > Chordata > Lepidosauria > Squamata > Homalopsidae > Myanophis > Myanophis thanlyinensis. The sequence continues at coordinate 717 of JAEANM010024687.1, read as the reverse complement.
AATACATTGCTAGCAAATTATGCCTCATAAAGAAAGTGTTTATCATCTTGCATTGATGGAAACATGAAAGCAAAATAATTTGGGTGGGATTTTTTTAAGATAATTTGTGTGTAAAAAGAAAATAATTTGAATACAGATCTTCTTTTGGATTGATAACATTTGGAGATAACCCAAAGGGTAACAATAGTGGTATTTATCAAAAGTTGGGGTATGCTATTTGTACTATATTAAATTCCTGATCAAAACCTGAATCAAAGGCTGGTAACCTCTTGCATCACTGCCATCTTATAAATAATCACACCAGACCACAAATCCTTTGAGTTATTAGAAGCCTAAGAATTATATCGAAGTGTAAAAGCTGATGAGAAATATGATGAATTTCCAGTTGCTGTCATCTGTCTGAAACTAGGCAGGATAAGATGCATGGCCAGTCATTCCAGCTTGCAGATCTAGAGGTCAGATATAAGCATCAAAGAAATATCTCCGTGGATGAGAAGATTAACTATAGGATATCCTGGTAAGAATGCAATTGGCCTTTGTTTGCAAACTGGAATGCAACTATTTTAATGAGCTGTGACAGATTTCTACTCAGCTTGAAAGCAAAGACTAAAAATTAAATGCAATCATGGTATCAAGTGCTAGCACTAAGGAGACAGTACCTGACTGAAATATGATGACAATAATGATGCCAGTGATGATGATGATGATGATGATGAT
>JAEANM010024685.1:0-11103 GCA_017656035.1 Myanophis thanlyinensis | reverse complement strand
AGAAAGAAAGAAAGAAAGAAATTGCTTTATTTTCTTTTTCTCCAGTGGGAAAAATACTGCTTTTTATTATACAGAACAACTTCACCCACATCCACACCCACACATATTTTCATATTTTTGCTGTTAAAAGAGTTTGCCTCCCTTTTAAGGAAAAGATTGCTCTGTAATTCTATGTAATGAGATACATGAAACTCAGTTTCTGAACTGGAACTGTGTGAGTTTTTCTTCTTTATATAAATACAAGCACACATTTATATGGCCAAATGTGTGTCCATGCACATGTCCATACTTTGCACAATATATCTTAAAAATGTTTCCAAGTTCAAATTATTTTTCTGTAGAATAAGAGTTTATATTTTTCAGTTGCATCAGAATAATGTGCATCAAACAGATGGATTATTGCTTTCATTCATAAACAGGTAGCCGTTCACATGTATACTTTGAAAAGTTAATATGCATGTTGTGTACTCAAAGCAAGTAATTTCAGGTAAACAAAATAACACATTTTGTTATTTCTGATATGGAAATGAATAGATTGTCATGTCAGAAATGCCAAATATAAATACAAATGTTCCTCACAATTGACAGTATATTTTGGGAAAGTAAAAGACGTGTGTTGTTTATGACCATATTCAGATGAAATGTGATAAAAAGAATTTCCCTGCACAGTGTTTCTACTGCATAAAGCCACATTTTCTTAAAATGTGTTTCACCCACCCAACTTTAAAATATCCAATATCCAAAGTTCATGGCCACAATGAAATCCATTACATTGTTATTCAGAATAAATAGCAATAGCACTTAGACTTATATACTGCTTTACAGTGCTTTATAGCCTCTTTAAGAGGTTTACAGAGTCAGCATATTGCTCCCACCAATTTGGGTCCTCATTTTATCCACCTCAGAAGGATGGAAGGCTGAGTCAACCTTGAGCCTGGTGAGATTTGCCAAATTGCAGGCAGCAGGGAGGCAGCAGATGTAGCCTGCAGTTTTTCACTCTAACCACTGCACCACCACAGCTCATAAACTTCCAAAACTCTAGTTTATTTGTCTTCTAGACTTAAACAGTGCTTCTCTGCCCATAATTTCAGCCACAATTTATCGATTTGTTTACATGATTAAAAGATAAATAAAAACAATATAATTTCAGGATATAATTTTATTAGAAGTTTTAAAAGCTATACAAACTAATATACATCAAGGAAAAAGCAAGAAAAAAATTAAAGTTAAAAGTACAGGAAAGAAAGAAAAAGTAAAGGAAAAATGGGGCAAAAATGGAAATGATAAAAGTAGTTTACAATCTTCTTTACTTCAATTATAAGTACAATTATAAATTTACTTCTTTCTTTAAAGTTACATAATATTCCTTTCTTCTTTCTATAATCTTTCCTATCCAATCACTGAAACCATAAACCTTAAGTTTATTTTTTTTCTATTTTATACTAAAGGGTTTTCCAGTCATCAAGAAATGTAGATGTTGTCTTTTCTCAGTCAATTCAGTTATCTCAGCAAATTTTCAACAACCATTCCTCCATTGTAGATATTGCCAATCATTCCATCTCCATGCATACAATCGTTTTGCTGCAGTTATCGTATACAAAAGCAAGGCTGCATGACATTTTTCCAGTTGTTTGTCCATCAGTCTCAAGAGATTGCTGCCAGCTGTTTCCATTTTGTAAAAATTCCAGTAAAGGTGTTTTCAGGCACAATCTATCGATGTATAATCTATTCCATATTCTTAAAATGGCACTGCAAACATAATGGTTTTTGAAGTCTACATTAAGTTTAATTTCATCATGCAATAGTTAGCCATGCAACAGAAGTCCCAAGTCATGCTCTTCTAATTGTTACATTCTCTTATTTACAACATCCATTTTTTAAAACCACAATTCACCTTTACTTTAAATTGAGAGGACAGGATCGTTCCAATTTAAAAATACAAACAATTGTAACAGTAATTCTGTTCCAGGCAAAAGGATTTTTTCTTAGCCTCATATGTTATAAGGGGTCTATTAGTCAGGGTTCTTACACCTAGTTAGCATTAGTCATTCAAGGTCAGCCTCAGAATGAAAAGATTATGTGTATAGATATGTATTCAAGAGGTAAGTCTTCAATCACTTGACAGAGATGCCCCAATCAAATTCTGCCTACTGTGAGGTGAGGCAAAGCTTGTCTAGCATGTTATATTAAAGCCAGGGGTTCAAACTGCAATACAACATGCTTCAAAAACTGAATTTGCACCAACTGATTTCGTTATTTCTCTGGCTTGTTCAGTTTGAAAAGTCCCTTCTCCTTTTAACTCTTCTGTGTTGAATTTCCTGAATCTACACATTATACTAATCACACAGGATAGCTTCAAACACCCATTATTCATTCATCAATGTGTCACACAAACATAATTTTTCTCCCTCATACCCACCTCAACTTAACTTGTCTCAGAGGATTGGTGTGCAATGTGTAATCCCCTGCTTTGTTAAACAGGATAAGAAGTGTGAAGTTATTTAATAAAGTATTTTATTATTCATATCTTCCCTGGTGGGGATAAACCTTTACAAATAAACAAAACAATATTGTTACATAACCATTCAGTTAGTTGTATATTAAAAGAGAAAAATGATAGGATTGTAGTTGGAGCAAGTCTTCCTTAATCTGGCACATTTAGAAATATTGCAATAATTTTACCACTTCTTTATGCTATGGAATCTGGAGATTATAGTTCCATATTTAGGACTATATGAGGCATGTCTTCATTTCAAACTATAATGTAACTGGCTTTTAGAAATATGCAAAATATACCATTCTGTGAAATTCCTGAATATACCAGTTTTTTATCATGATCATGCTAACCCAAATATTTCCAAGGTAATCCAGCAGCTCTCTAAGGGTTCACCTTTTGGAATAAGAAGTGTTTTATGCCACTATTTCTGAAACATTTTTACAGAGCAAAAATGGAATATTCCAGAGTTTTGGAGATCATCCATTCCCTTAAAAATTTGTTTTGTACATGACTTCTTGCTTCAAAAACTATATGATAAGTGACCATGTAAGTTCTCTAAATAAATAAACTAAATTCTAAGTATAGAAAAAGGACCAATGAATGGAGCTTTATGAAGGTAGATCTGAATTTGAAATGAAGAATAATTTTCTGACTCAGAATGAAGATGAATTGTGGGTACTTCATCACTGGAAGTTTCCAAGCAAAGGTTGAATAGCTATTTGACTGTGCTGTTCTGAAGATTTTTGCTCTGGGAGGCTGGGTTGGATGAGAAAACTTCCAAGGAATCTTGAAACCTACAATTCTTTGTTAAATTTTGTATGCAACCTGGAGATGACTCAACAAGAGCCTAAAATTCTATTTTATAATCAATAGAATGCTCAGAAAATTAGTGATAAAATATTGACCTGCCTGAACAAGTTTATACAACAGGTATACTCTTATTTCTTAGTATTACATTGCATTTATGACCCAATTTCTTCAAGGTTTATCACATGTTATGTGTTGATTCACACTTGAATTCTAAACAGTGATCTGAACTCTATTTAATATTCTATTGAGGAAAAACTGATTCCTCTACTTATAATTTGCAAGTGACTAGATTATTTGCTTGACAAAAACATCCATTGTTTTCGTTGACCAAACATCACGGTTGATCTTTCAACTATTCCATTCATATGTGTGATTAAAAATCTTTTCTGAAATGGCATGCTTTTGTGTATGTTCAACGTTCACAAAGCTGTCTTATCTGAAAGATGGGTGACAGTGTTAACAGAAGGTGACTACAAAAGCTTTGTAACATCTGCAAGAAAATATCTTGTCCAAATACATCTTTTGTAGACACTGAGAATACTTTACATCCACTAGAATAAATAGAAAGTTGTAACTCAATTACATCCATGCTCATTGGGCTTCTTAGAATCTTAGACCCTTTCTTGTTGATGTATGATCAGGAAAATAAAATGCCACATGGGCTTTGAAAGAATAAAGAACTATATTCATTCATTCTACAGACATAAGTGTTCTTAAAATGACTTTGCCATACCTATGGACGTTTGTTACATTGGCAGCCCAGTCTTCACCCAAGAAATAAACGAGCAATCGTAGGACAACTTCTGCGAGGGCCTTTTAAAGAAACATAGCTAAATGCGTTATAAAAAGTCAAGCTGGCCGGTACAACCATGTATCATGTTGCATTTTAAAAAGACAGGACTTCAATCACATGGCTACAGGCCTTAGCTGTTTTGACCTTGTCTCTCCAGAATGCCCTAGAGCAGGGATATCAAACTCAAGGCCCAGGGCTCAGATCCAGCCCACAGGATACTTAGATCTGACCAATGGGGCCTCTCTAGAAACAGCAAAGGACTGGGCCATGCTTCTGCCAATGAAAATGGAGTTTGGGAAGGTCGCAGGTAGCTCTCCTGAGCACCGTTTTCTCTGGCAGAGGGTTGCAGAAGGCCATCACAACCAGAAACGGACCTCAGGAGCCCATTTTCGCTGGCACAGCACTCAAACGACCACAGGTGACCCCGACATGAGTGACATTGAGCTGGCCATGCCCACTTCAGCCATGGCCACCCTGGGTCACATAGGTCAAACACAACACTGATGCAGCTCTCAATAAAATTGAGTTTGACATCCTTGCCCTAGAAATAGCATTACCAATAGCAACTTCATGATCTCTGCCAAGATCAAGTACAGTAGCAGGAGGAATGGGAAGATCAGCCTATTTCTCTAACCTTCCCATTCCCTGCAGCTGTACTTGACCTTGGCAGAAGGGACAGGAAGAAGCTGGAGAGGAAGTAGAAGACATTGTGGTCATTGGGATTTGACTAGAACTTGAAGGCATAATCAAGGATGCTATGTGGGATGGCACATAATCAAGGATGAAATGTTAGAAGCCGCCCAAGTGGCTAACCAGACCAAATATAGAAAAAAAAACTTTTTTTCAACTGCTAAATGCAAACACTAGCTCCAGATTCTTCTTTAAAGTCTTTTTTTTATGCAACTAGGAAAATCTAAGTGAGGCTCCTCTAAGAAACAGTGGAGGCAACATAGCGACGCTGAAGTGAGATTTCCAATAGTAGAGCAGCTATTATGTACAGTATATCTTATCCTTCTTCATCAGGAAACATTCATGGTTTAGGGCTGTAAATTGCATGAGGCACACCCATGCTGTAATGAGACATGTTCCTTTGAGGAAGTGTGGTAGCACTGTACATTGTGACTGTTTTATAGCAGGGGTGTCAAACTGGATTTCTCCCATCATAGTTCTCCTCCACATGCTGGCAGGTGGGGAGAAGGGGGAGACATGACAGATACCTCCTGCAGCACCCTGCCATCTAAGTTTGAGTGTAAGGGGCACACACCCACCCTTTGTATCACATTTTCAGCCTGGGAGCCTCCTGCAGGACTCTGCCAGCCAAAATGGGGCATATGGGGGGAGCTGATAATAGATAGATAGATAAATAGATAGATAAACTATAGCACTTAGACTTATATACCGCTTCACAGTGCTTTACAGTCCTCTCTAAGCAGTTTATACAGAGTCAGCATATTTCCCTCAACAATCTGAGTCCTTACTTTACCAACTTTGGAAGGATGGAAAGCTGAGTCAACCTTGAGCCAGTGAGATTTGAACTCTCAGTGTAAGCAGGGTGTTACCTGCAATACTTTATTCTAATCACTGCACCACCATGGATGGATGGATGAATGGATGGATGGGGAGAGACAGACTGAAAGATGGACAGATACTCTGTTCACAAATGCTTGTCTTGAAGAAGTTGTGATGCATCACTTACTTTGTTACTGAATTAAGACAGAATCAAAGGATAAAAATTGGTGGGTTTTACAATTTGGGGCACATATCACTGAAATAATTAATTTTAGGATTGTTTTATAGGCCTCAAATGCTAGTCCATTGTAACCTTTTATAGCAGTGAAATGATAACAGACTGTAGAAACAATCAAGAGGCAATTGCATCAATGCCTTTGGGTATCTATTTCCATCTGGATAATTACTGTGTATGTCTTTGCAGCTCAAAAGGTGAGACGATTTTCTCTCTGGGTCTGTGCCTTTTTATTCCACACTGCCACTGTTTTTGGCCTTTAGCCACTATCACAGTATTTACCAGCAAAGGTCTAAAACCATACAGCAAATCTCAATTCAAGAGCTACTTAATCTATGGCAAAGTAACTGGGAGAGCCTTTGTGTTTGACTGCAACACTGTGGGAGAACTAAGAACTTGGCTGACAAATTAGACAAAAGATATTGCTAATCCTATTCACTGTATACTGTTGAATATGTATGAAGTGGATTTATAACCAGTTGCTGAAGAGTTACTTTATTACAGACTTCATTTGCAAAATAATAATAAGAAAGAAGCTATTCCACAGCAGGCACTTTTTAAAAAAAACAATATTATTTCAAAGTTTCCTGTTTATTACATTTTACCCATATACTGACTTAGAAAATGCTATAGCCCAGTTCGTCAAATATCATGTTTTGACTCTGTTTGTTTATCCTGCTTATGATTGTCAACTTGTTTGTTAGTAATCCAAACAGTAGATACCTTTTTTTTAAAGTTCCAAAATATTTTTGAAATGTGTTTTCAAGAGTATGTATAAGTATGTACTTCAAGTCAATTCTCATAGTAAATATCTTTTCTGGACCCACTTGCACAGATCAATTTTTGGAAACCTTTTAGAATATTGAGAAACATGTAACCAAGCACAAACATTTCCCTCCCCAGGTACTATCTGCAAAAAAACTTGTTAAAGACTGCAAGTAGAACCCCATTCTTATTGTTTGGAAATTGGTTAAACCCTTTTGGATAAATGTTATTTATTTACTTAATAACTCCACTTAAAAATTGAAGAACTATGAGCATGCCTAAAGCTATTTTATTGAGGTGAAGGTTATGATGAGCCTTATTGCCCTTTCAAATGCACAAGAAACAAATTATGACACTGGGTCTTCCACTATTTCTGAGGGGAAAAAAGATGTGCATAGAGAGTGTGAGGTACCAATTGATCTGCATTCCACCTGCCACTTTGTCATGCATATCAGCTACCATACCTCTGTACAAGCACAGGGCCAGCTAAGGATAATCAAAGCAATAGACAAGTCGAAGGCCTTTCCATTAAAAAATTATCTTAAGCACAGCATTAGTGGCAATAGAGGGGGAAAATATTATTTTCTGCTATCCTTATAGCTACATAATGTCAGCTAACAGAGTTCTATAGAAAGAGTTACAAATAAGGACTTGATGGCCCATAATGAGCAGTTTCTATTACATTTTCTTCAAAGAATTATCACAGATAACTAACGAGGGTGTCACAGTTTAGCCAGACTGAGAAAGATAAGAACAAGCAAGAGGAAGCTTAACACAAATAGATGCATGCAACTGATGTGGTGTAAAATTACATTCTTAAAGAGCCCAAATACATCATCTGGGAAATTCCCTGAACTCAGCATTTTCTATGGGTAACTAGCAATGCTTTTTGCCAGCTTAGGCAGGTTTACTACCCATTGCCTCATCTCCAGAAAGTTAACATGTCTTCAGTAGCAGCTCAGAGAGAGTCAGGCAGAATTACAATATCAGTTCATTTTATGCCTGTGGTCTCACAACATGTTAATCCGTTGTTTGATGAATAATCTTGTTTCATATTGTGATTACAGTACTGTAATTTGTCCTAGATGAGTCTGCCCCTGAAGATGATTTGGAAGTAACAGATGGTGCCAAATACAAGAAAGCAGATATAGCAACATGACATCGATATAATGGGAGCTGTGTTAATTGCTAGTTTATTTTTTCCTAGATCCTATTCAAGATTCTGGCCATTACCAGTAAACTCCTTTATGATCTGGCTCCCAGCAGGATTATTCCCTCATGTGAAATCAGCCTGATCTGCATGAATGAAGGAAAAATGAAAAATCTCCCTGGAAGAGACTAGGGAGTAGAATGCCTTATTTTTCAGTAACTTCCTCATCCCTATGAAACAGCTTCACCACAAAATTAGATTGGTCTGCTGTCTTTGAATTTTTCTCCATCTGGTTAAGATCTTTCTTTTCTGCTGTTCCTTTGCCAGCATTGATATTTTGATTCTATTGTCTGAAGTGTGTTGTTTTTATTTTAATGGAGTGGATTTTTCAATTTGTGAGCTGCCTAGAGCCTATTGATTAGGGCCCCATTCACATTTCTGTAAATTATATAAAATCTAATTATATCTTATGTTCAAATCTGATTGCTGTAATGCACTCAATATTATAATAATTTTATTTATTTCTATAATGTTATTTTCTCCTGGAAGGACCCAAGACAGCACAGAGGGAAAAATAATCTTACATAAGACTATCGTAATAAAACAAGAAAATCTTTAAAGCCTCACAGAAATATAAATATTCAACTTTTTAAAAAGTAATACAATAGACAACCTGAAAGATAGACAAATCCTGGAAGAAACTGTTTGGTTACTGATCACATTAAAATTGTAAAGAAAGATTGGTTATAATCAGAATCAAATCCATTGTTGAAGTTCAATTGAATTATCTAAGACTTCTGTGGATTGTGGGACAAAGACTGATTTCAACTACACAGGCTAAACAACATCACATAGAATCTGTGATGAGCAGAATTATAAAGATTTAACTTAAATTAAAATTCATTAACTTGAAGAATTTAAGAACAGTAGAAATAAGATCATCAGCCATCTATTTTCCTTCCTTCAAAGGAATTCAAGTCTGTGGGGCCAGATTACTTGCATCCTAGCATACTGAAGGAATTCACTGATGACCTAACTAATCCTGGTGAATTATCATGGAGAAATTCTGGTGAATGGGTAAAATCCCTGTTCATTGGAAGAAAGCAAATATCTTGATCTTCAAAAAGGTAGGAGCAAAAGAAGATCCAAAATATCACAAATATATCACTCTAACATTGATACCAGGGGAGATTCTAGAGACTGATCTGCAAGCAGTTTGAAAATATTTACCGGGGTCAACATGGATTTGAAAGAAACAAATCTTGCCCATCTTTTTTCCTATCACTTTTTCTGATTATGTAACTTTTCAAAATACATTGTGGGAATGTTGTACCCATATTATAGTTAGGTTTTAGTCAAGCATTGACAAAGTACCTTATAATGTTCTGGATATCAGGTTAATTAGATGTAGTTTATATGGTATGACAATTAGGTCTATATTTAGTTGGTTTTGCAATGTACCATCACCCATCCTCATTAAACTGAAATGAGATAATAATCGGTGCCACAAAATTATATTTTTGCCCCCTGGTTTTCAACATTTGTATTAAGAATATGAATGAATGGATAGAGGAAATGCTTTTCAATCTGTAGATTATCCAAAACCAGATGAGATGGCAACTTAATTTTTAGAGAAAAAAACTGAAAGCTACAAAACAAAATTACTTATCACAGGTATGTACAAGACGGAAAACATCAGGTTTGGCAAAAAAAAAAAGGCCTTAGGCTGTTGATGAATTTAAGTTAGCAGTGTGATACAACTGCAAATTTAAGTTAGCAGTGTGATACAACTGCAAAAAAAATAGCAAAAGCAGCTTTAGTCAATATCAACAAAATTACAGATTCTATATTGCAAAAGCCATAATTCTCAGTTTATTCAGAATTGGAAAAATGTCACCTCAAGTATTAGTTTGTGGTACCATGTTTTAAAGATTCAAAAGCACTGTTAAGAATTTTGGAGAAGAGCAATGGAGAATTATTAGGGAATTGGAAAGATTTCTCTTATGAGAGAAATTGAAAAAGGTTTTGTAAGAGAAGATGGATATGATAAAGGGTCTTCAAACAACTGAAGGATGTCATATAGGAGGAGATTGCATCTATGTATTATCCAAGAGTACCTGTTATAAAAGAATATATTGAAATGATAGCAAGTTGAATAACAGTGTTAAAAAAAATTCTCCTCATGATGAGATGTTTAACAATTAATCCAGATATAGAAGTCATAAAATCATAGGCCTGGAAGGGACCTTGGAGGTCTTCTAGTCCAGCTCCCTGTTCAAGGCAAGAGACTATATGTATATTATCCAGGCAGTAATTTCTTTCCCTTGTTCAAGCAAGTTGAGGAAGCACCTATCAGCAAGGCTTTAATTCCAATAGAGAACATCTGTAGCAGTCTAGATGCTCTCTGAGCTTGGTTGTTGGCTTGCAGACATTTCATTATCCAACTAGGAAATATAATCAAAATGAAAATGTCTCGCACTGCTGATGATAACCTAGTTGGGTAATGAAGCATCTACAAGCCAACAACCAAGTTCAGAGAGCACTATTCCACAGGCTTTAATTTGGATTTCTGCACTAGCCAAGGACTTAGGCTTAATGCCATAAATAACTATTTCCAGTGCTCAGTGAAAGATTGTTTCCATTCCAGAATCCTGTATCATAGATGTTAGATCCATGCTGCTTCAAGAAGCTGCTTTTGGATATAAAAACCAGAACATGTCTAGGAATTTTATTTATTTGTTTGATTATTGTTTTATGTCACCTATAAGGTGACTCTGTAAGGTGACTCTGGGTGGCTTACAAACTATAAAAAGACAAATAGAAAAATAATTAAAATATTAAAACTATACAAATTACAAATTTTAAAATTATACCCACCCACCCCACCCACCCCAAAAAAGATTAAGGGATAGATAACATGGGTTGAACTCACCTGCAGTCTGGTCATCTCACTTGGGGCCCCAGGCCAAGCCAAGTTTTAATGTCCCTCTGAAAGTCCAAAAGTATGGAAGTAGTTTTCACCTCTGGTTGTAGACTGTTTCACAGGAACAGTCACGCAATGGAAAAGATCTTCTCCTTAACCCCACCTGGATGGGGTACTTGGAATTTAAATACTTACTCAGCAACAATTAAACTGACTGATCATTTAAAATCTGGGTAAAACAGAATCTTTTCTACAGTAACATCACTTTTCAAATGCCTTTACTTTAATTTCAGTATTTCAGTTTGTTATTTAAATATTGCTTTAAGATGTTTTAAAATTGAATTACTAGATATTGGAAAATTGATGTGAATTTTAGAATAGAAGAATGGTATAATGAAATGTGGAAATTAGCTTTAAATGA
>JAEANM010024684.1:0-11103 GCA_017656035.1 Myanophis thanlyinensis | reverse complement strand
TCAGGACTATAAGATCCATGATTGCATCTAATTTCCCTTCCCAACTACCCCTAACCCTCCTTCCAAGATCCATGATCCTTCCAAGATCCATGATCCAGCTACCCCTAGCCCTCCCTTCCTACCTTAACTTACCTGCGGTTGCGTAAGCATTTCGCTGCATATCGTACTCATGTATGATTGTGTATGTGACCCATAAAATTTGGAATTGAATTGAATTGGAATCAAAGGTAGCCCAACCAGCTGATTATAGGTGAGAGGATGGGCATGGAGTAAAGCAGGTGGGATCTCTGTTGATGTTCCTACTCACTTCATCTGGTAGAGGAGATGTAACTTTCGAGATGGTTATTCCTTGACATGGATTTAATGTTCTTCTGAAATACCCAGTTGAAACACTTTTAGGTTTCAGTCTGGGAGCCATAAAATGCTTGCGTTTCAGATACACCATCTCCATTTTCATCTGGCATTGCCACTGGGCTTTCCTGGAAGTCTCAGGATCTAATAAAGCTCAGTGATACCCATATTTCAGGATTGTTCATCATTTATTTATTTTTTTTTAAAAAAAACTAGTTTCACTCTTCCCGCCAAGCTTTGCAACTTATAATTTATATACAGAATACTGCATTCCAATACACATCCTTTCTTTTTCCAAATTGAAAATAAGCATTTGAGATTGTAAAGTGTGAATGACTTACTTTTCTTCTGTATTACTGAATTTTATGTAACATCACCTCTTTTTTTTTACTTAGATATGTAAGAATTAAATGTTGGCTTAACATTGCATTCTGCAAGGAATGGCTTACAGATAATTGCATTCTCTCAATAATTGGTGCTGGCTTTTCTCTAGTTGGTAAAACATTTGTCATATTTAACCCTATAAGGCCCATCTGCATAGGATGAGCAGTGCTGCCTGCTCTTCATCTTCAGCCATCTTCTCTGGTTTATCTTCCTCTACTTCATGGTCTTGGGCCATTTCCAATGAACAAGCTTTTAGCAATATAAATACTGCCTAATCCAATTTGAATTTGCTATGTCACATTGACCTTTATTAAAACCATAAATCTTCAACAGCTAGAGCTGACTAGAATCCATCTTAGTTGCCAGCCATTACCTCCACCCCAGTTGTCCTTCCCAGAGCCCTTCTGATGATTTAAGACTCTGCCTTTAATGCCAGTCCAGCATCTGTACCACTTCCATCTCTCTCCTATAGGAATAATTCCTATGAGACATTAAAGTATCTTGTACTCCCACATTATTGGTAAAGCTAACACAAAGTGTGTGTTTGAGTTTCTACATGGAGCTATGAACAACCATCAGGCAGCCATGGATGAATGCAGGATATCACAACTCTGTCACGGATTGATGAGATCCATGTTAATGTAATTTTGAAATAAAATATGCCCATAATGTAGTGACTGAATACAGCTCCTGCTTTACCTTTGCCTCATTAGAGATTTCCAATAGTATGGGTTATCTTGCTTAAGCCTTTTCCTACATGCACCCCTATTGACACTTTGGGTCTTCTTGTCTGGCTAACGGAAAAAAGAGAGTTTATATACTTATAGCCTAAGTATGAAGAAAGAAGCACCAAAAGCACAGTCAATAGAAAGCAAGTCAATGAATTCCAGGGCTGAAAGAGAACTGTGTTGATGGAAATACATGATGGAGGATGTCAGTGCCGTTCAGAACTTTAAAGGTGATAATCAGCTGTTTGAATTGTACCTGGAAAAAAATGGAAGGCAATGTATCCAAAACTACATAACTCCTGAATGACCAGTTATAATTTCTGGATGGTTTTCAAACCCCATGTACAGCAAATTGCAGTAATACTGCTGAGTGATTACTAAGCACGAATAACTGCTAGCAAGACTCCTGGTCCAGAAAAAGTGCAATTGGCTCACAAAATTAGCATATGCAAAGAAACCCTTCCCCCACCTACTGCTTCCACCTATTCTGTGGGTAGGAACCAAGAATTCAAGAAGACCCCAAAATTGGCACCAACTCTGTCCAGGGAAGTGCTACCCTTTCAAGAATTAAAGATGACAATTCCCTGGACTCCAGAAGAGCACCAACCCCCGCCCCCCAACCACTCTTTCTTGCCAGCATTGAATTGTAGGTGAGTCCTTCCCATACAGTCATGGCAACAAGCTGAACATCAATTGTCACCCAGCAGCTACAAGCTGCAACAAAGTTCCAAAATCATGTAATTATGAATCACATAAATAATTATGAATATCTTATGTGTGATAATGAGGACAATCATAAAGAATGCCACCAAAGCTGTAGTTGGAAACTGCTGGAGCAGATGACTAAGGAATCCAGCTGTGACCTCATGGCCAGCAAGACCAAATAGTCAATGGACATAATTATGATTGGCCCACATGTAATAAAGCAGGAGTCAACATGTCCCCTGATACAGCCAAAGCTGTAATGCAGAAAGTGGAATGCCATGTTCCCCTTCAACCAATAGTGACATAATGAAAAGGAAATAGCCACGAGGCCTCGAGCATTGACTGGACAGCAACAGTTATTGTGTTATACAGGAATTCTCAGAAACAATAAGATGACTTCACAGCAACTACTGAAATGACTCAAAGCTACTACCACAAATCTGAGCTGTAAGGTATTTCTGTGAAACAAATTTCTTTGGCTGTAATCACACTTTTCATGGCAAAATTGGTTTCATTGAAAAAGAGAAGCATTCATATGCAATTGTTACTGGATTTCTACAGCGGAGATGTCTAAATTGGCCCTCAGCATGAATCATGCTTTTTTCTCAGCTGACATTTTATAGTTGCTATTTTTTTCATGAAATTCATGACTTTTGACACTTTTTGTGCTAGTGAATCAGAGGCAGTCTTGCATAAATATTTTACATAAGAACCGCATGCCATATTATGATGCTTCTCTTAGTACTTCTGTTAATAGCACTTGTTTATTTACATAAATTACAAGTTATTTTTCCTCCATTTAAAGGGCATTCATAGTTTGTTCTTGTGCATCTTCCAATATAGACCACTGAAGTGACAGTTCCACTTCCCTTGTATACTGGAAACAATTTGTTTAACATCTATTGCCTCCAGAGTATAGGTCACTACCATATACATACACGCATACTGGTATATATGTGTATACTTGTGAGCATGATAAAGACAATAGTAAGTTGGCTTGCAAGAAAGTCTGCAAGAATATAATATCTATGTTTTGTACTTATGTTTATTAGTTATCATTTGACTAAATTTTACAAATTATATACATGTTATTGTATATTACATTGTATAATAACATTGTAATTATTACATAGACAATAATATATTGTAGATTATAAACACGAGTACCAAAACATTAGAATAACTGACCCCTTTTGTTAAAACCAGACATGATTTTTATAGGCTGAGTTGTGTAATTTTAATATATTTTTGGTCCAGTTCATTTGTATAAATTAATAGGCTTTTATAGGACTACAGGCTTAGTCATTCCGCTTAGTTCTATTGGCTTTACTGATATTTACCAGACAGTCTTATTATATTCTGGTCTGCACAATTCTTGGAACTCTCTGAGCTTGGTTGTTTTCTTACAAATGTTCCATTACCAAACTAGGAAACATGATGATGATGGGGTCAATGATGATACCTTGTCTGCAAGAAGACAAACACACTTAGAGAGCACCAAGCATCCCTGAGCTACACATATTCTATGATATCATTATATCCCAATCATTGATCAAATAAAGTTTCTTCTTGCAATGTATTTTTCAATTAAATATTGTAAATAGACTTGGGACAACTATGTTTTGTAAGCATTTTTGGCACATAGGTGAAAATTTGCCAAAATTGGCTGATACCGTCAGCATATCATTAGCAAGGAATGTTACAGATGGCATAATACAACTGAGGCTGATAATCTTACATACCTCTTCTCTATCTTATGAAAAGTATTGTGTGAAAGTTTCCAGCAATGATAGCTACGATGGGTGACAGATGCCAAAACCTAGGTTCATATGGTATATGAAAATTGTAACTTGTGAATGTAAAAGGAGCAAGTGATAAATAAAATAAATTAACAATTGAGATGAAAGAAAGAAAACTAGATATATAGTAAGCTGTGAAATAAAGGGAAAGGGGAATATAAAGGGGATATAAAACTTTGGAAGGGAAAGAAGAGTAAGGGTAAGGAAGGCAATCTGATTTTCTGGATCTTAATTGATGGATATGTGCAGGGAAGACAGGGTATAAGTTTAATTATGAATGAAAGGGCTAAAATGTAGGTCAAAAAATCTGAATTGGTATGGTCTAGGGTAATTATTAAGTTGGTGATAATTAAAAGTTGCACTTGAGGGAATAGAACTAGAGAGTAATTTTCAGAAAAGTTGTGCAACTTTCTAAATGAATGCAAATGAGAAAAAAATTGTACTATTAGATGACATTGTCAGAGGATTGGTAAATATAATAACCTATCCAAACATACAGAGCTAAAATCTTAATTAAAATATAAAATGTAGAAACTAAGATGGACCTTAATGGATAAGAATGAATGAGGGAGCAAAGCAAAAAAGTGTGAGCTATTTGAATATTCAAGAATGAATTAGAATGACTTACTACTTAATACTTAATAGTACTTAATACTACTTCTTAGTAGCTGCTTAGAAAATGATTTAAGCATTCATATACATGCACGTCAAAAGAATGGACCAAACAATTGGAATGGATTAAACAATGATTGATTTGAGTGGTTTATTTTGTTTGGTGGTTAGTTTCTTTTTATTTTTTTGCTGTTCAGCCGGTCATGGACAAAAGTATGATTATGAAAATGCATTTTATTGAATTTGTTCTTTTAGAGGAAGGGTATGATTAAAGTCTAAAGCTTGTATTTATGGAAAGTTTTGCATAAATATGATTTGAAGGATGATTGCTCAATGTAATAAAAACAGTATATGATGAAAGTAAAGACATATGAAAATGAATGGAATATGGTGTGAACAGTTCAATACCAGGTTGGGAATAAGACTAGAATGTGTGATGTCTCCTTAGTTGTATAATGCAGAGTTCTCCAAGGTTTCCAGCTTTGCAGACCAGCAGGAGGAGGGGTTAGTAGGGTTAGGTTTGTGTAAGCGGCTGGCAAGTGTGTGCAGCTCCATTTGCGCGAGTGGCATGCATGCTTGCTTGCCACTCACACAAATGGAGCACATATGCAAGGGTTGGCCCGCTGCTCATGCAAGTGAGGATGCCCTTGTGTGCATTCGCCAGCTGTTTCCACAGCCCAGTTGTAATCCCCTCAAGGCTCACTAGTAGGCCACAGCCCACAGGTTGGGGACTCCTGGTTTAATGTGTTTATGGATAAATATATAAGAGATACTTGCAATAGTAAGAAAATGAATGTTTTGCAATGGTAAGAAAATGAATGTTTTTGCATGCCAATGATTTAGTACTGTTAGTTGACAGGCTGAATGATTTACAGCCAATGTTAGGTAGATTGTATAATACAATGAATATGAATATGAAATTTAAAGACCAAGGTACTTATGTTTGACAGGAAAAGTGGAAGGAATATTTGCAAAGACTTCCTAACTACATTATTACCTTTAAGGTCATGTGAATTCACTTTTTCAGTGAAATTTTATTCACTGAATGTAACACTTATATTTATTGTCTGCCATTTTAAACATTCTTCTTTGCTAAAAAGCAATTGAAAACTAACCATTTGAAACTGGGGACTAAGGCAGTGAGCAGGCTGCTGTCAAACCAGTTGCCTCTCACTGAATGTAGCAAGGAGAGGTTTGAGAAAGTAAGCAGACTTTGGAAATAATGTGGGGCACCTCAGGCTGTATCTTGCGAATCACTGATTTAAGGTGTTGGGTTAGGATTGAGGAGTCTCAGATTTCAATCACTTTCATCTATGGAAACTTTCTAAATTAATTTGGACTCAGCCCATCTGAATTCATAGGCTTATACAGATAGTTCTCAACTTACAAGAACAATTGACCCCAAAATTTCTATTGCTCAATGAAATCTTTGTTAATTGAATTGTGCCCCATTTTACCACCTTTCTTTCCACAGTTGTTAAATGAAACACTGTGGTTGTTAAGCTAGTACCACAATTGTTAAGTGAATCTGGCTTCCCCATTGACTTTGCTTGTTAGAAGGTCTCAAAAGAGGATGCCAGGACACTGCAACCGTCATAAATATGAGTCAGTTGCCCAGCATCTGAATTTTTAATCATGTGATCATGGGAAGGCTGCAATGTCGTAAATGTGAAAAAAGGTCATAAGTCACTTTTTTTCAATGCTGTTGTAATTTCAAACAGTCACTAAATGAACTGTTGTAAAT
This sequence comes from Myanophis thanlyinensis, assembly GCA_017656035.1. Classification (NCBI taxonomy): domain Eukaryota; kingdom Metazoa; phylum Chordata; class Lepidosauria; order Squamata; family Homalopsidae; genus Myanophis; species Myanophis thanlyinensis. The sequence goes on along the minus strand of JAEANM010024684.1, from coordinate 4,780 downwards.
TGAGGACTATCTGTAGTTGTGGAGATGAAATAAAGGGAGATTCCCCCCAGTGTGATTGGTTTTGATCTCCTGGAGAAATGGCAGGATATATGTAATAAATAAACAAAAAGCAATTAATGGAAATATTAAAAGAAATGCTGCCATAAAGCAGTAGTGTGATCTGAGTATTGTCGGGAAGGCATAAAATGGGATTGTGGGTAAAATGCTGTCTATGCAAAGGCAGGGGACATAACCAACTCTCCATTATGAAATGGGCATATATCTGCTGACAGAATCTTCTCAGTGATGTAGCCACCAGGCCACTGATATCAGTCCCATACAAACATTCCAGTCACCACAACATCACACTTGATTGCCCGCTTTTCCTGAGGTAAGTGAAAGCTGATATGATGAAGTCATCTGTGGACTAATTGATCCAGATGTCCTTCATGCAAACAATCACAAAACTGTCAATTACAAACTTGGTGCATGCAAGTAACCAGAAGCTTTTTATAAGATACACATACCCCCTTTTCTTCAATCTCTGCAATCTGAATTTGTTTCAGAGTCTTTATGCATAGCTTGAGTCTAATTATCCTATTCTTACATGTTCATCCACCTGGGCATCTGACTAAAAGAGTGGGGGAGGGAAATGGGAGGAACTTTAAGTTTGATCTGATTCTGAGATATGTGGTACCCATCCAAAATTGCTAAAATATCACTATTCATCAAATAAAAGAAGGACAGGAGTGAAGTGAAACAAGCAATGTGTTCTGCAAATACATTTAGTCCTCAATTTACAAGAGTTCATTTAGTGACTATTTAAAGCTACAACGACACTGGAAAAAACTGACTTAGACCATTTTTTCACACTTATGACCGTTGCAGCACCCCATGGTCACTTGATCTACATTTGAATGCTTGACAACTGACTCACATTTATGATGGTTGTAGTGTCCTGGAGTCATGTGATCCCCTTTTGTGACCTTCTGACAAGCAAAGTCAATGGGAAAACCAGATTCATTTAACAACCGTGTTACTAATTTAAGAACTAAAATGATTCACTTAACAAATGTGGCAAGAAAAGTCATAAATTGGAGCAAAGCTCACTTAACAAATTTCTCACTTAACAATGTAATTTTTGGGCTCAATCGTCGTCATAATTTGAGGACTACCTGTAGTATGTAGCCTATTCACCCTGTATCAATATAAGTCTCTTCTTAAAATCAAGATTTTTCTTTCTATAAAAGTTTATTTTGCAGAAAAAGGAGGGAGGGACCTCTTCCTAAATTCCTCTAGAAATGGTCCCTTCAAGGCATGGTCCATCTTTTAAATCAGAATTAGCTATGCACTATTAACTGTCAACAGCTCCTTTGTTCTGCTAATGGGTGTTTGCTATTGCAGCCCTTGTGCTCATTAACCTTTGTCAGTGACTCAGCTTGTAGCTCCTTCCACTAACTCATGCAGTTTTAAGATCTGGAGGGAGCTGCTGTGGATGTTAAGAATATGAACCCCCCTTACTAAAGGATAAAATTCCTCCCCTTACAGATTAACTCTTGCTTCTCAGGGAACATCAGTCGAATTCATCAGGATAAAGTTCAGCGTGCATTGCCTGTTTCCAGTATTAATGTAAGATATCTGTTTCTGAGAGCCCCAGTAGTGAGAAAGAGACGGAGTTATTCTTTTGATGAATGCATACTTGCAGAGTATAGACAGATATAGAACTTTCCCACAAGATAAGCTTGCAATTATAAGACAAAATTACTAACAACCAAGCAGCTCATTTTGACAATAATAGAAGTAGTGATCAAATATGGCCCTAAATGCTTTTATTCAGTTTTGCATGCTCTCCCTGGCTAACCGAAATCATTTTGTTGCCTGAAGCAAAGAACAAGATGGCCGTTACCATTCTATATGCTGTCATTTATGTACAATACAGCAGCCACACCCAACTGCACCATGTGGAAGAGTAATGAATTGTGTCTGTCTTTGCCATACATGCTGAAGTGTCTGGATACCAATATGCTCAGTCAGCCACCTTTATGAATAACATTGTAATTCATTGGAAGGAAGAGATCAGACAAAGTTAGATGGTCCTGGTCCACTGATCTCCTACTTCATTGGATACGAACAAATGGAGTCTGCTTAGTACTTTCCTTCTGGAGTGGCTGTTCTACTTTGAACTCTGACCAAATTATGGATCTATCCAGTTTTACTCCAAGCATCCTAATGTTCCCTGAATAAATTGAAATACACCCCTGTGACAAATTGTTTTAAAGTAAAAGTTGGAAGTATAAGCATTAATTGTTTGTCAGTTCATTGCTTTTCATGGGATATGAAGTGAGAAAAATTTACTAGTTTTATCAAAGATGTCTATGGAGATTCTCAGTCATCCAGGTCACAAGTGCTTTTTTTCCCCAAAAAGTAATAAGACATTTTGCTTCTCATCCAAGAAGCTTCCTTAGTTCAGTTTTGTCAAAGATGTTCCTATCTAGCTATCAGGGATTACAAGTCCCATTACCTGGTGATGACTGGGATTCCTGCTAGTTTGTTTTATCAAGAGGGCACCAGTTATCTTATAGTTTGCATGACATTTGCATGATGCAGCTTTCAAGCTGTGCTTACCTATTATAAAATAGAATAGAATATAATTCTTTATTGGCCAAGTGTGATTGGACACACAAATAATTTGTCTTTGGTACATATGCTCTTAGTGTACATTAAAGGAAATGGTACATTTGTCAGGAATCATAAGATACAATACTTTTTTTTCTTGAACCTAAAACATTATTTTTATTTCTGGCATAGTATTCCACTATGCTTCCTTAATAGGGAGTGGTTGGATAGACACATTCTTTCCTAACTTGCTTCTCAACACTTAAAAAAAACTTTCTTTACAAATGATTAGATGAGCAGACACACATTCTGCAAGTGGGACTTTCCTGGAGAACTGGCCAGAGTATAGAAAGATGCAGCTGAAAATATTAATGATTATATAGTTTGATCATCTTTAAATTGCCTTTTAAACTATTACAAAAAGGAGTAAGTAGCACAAGATCTCCATAAGGAAAGAAGCCAACAACTCTGTCATTGAAAACATTTTGTTTCCAACAAGTTTTCTCACTGAATCTCAACATACAGGCATCAGTGAGGTATTTAAATTTCTCTATCACCCCATTTTATGCCTCTTTGAGGGTATGCTTAGTAAAGGGCGTGGATAAGGCATAAAATGCCACATGTTGAAACACATAGTGTGGGGTGGTTTTGTTTCAGAATTCAGGATCCCCTTACAGCCCCAGGAAATCCTCTTATAGTAATCATAAAAGATAGGATACATAAACATGGATAAAATATAGAGGCAGAGGAAGAAGAGATGTATTATCTAAATCTCAACTTTTATTTCTGTTAATGTTTATGTTTCTTTTTTTCCCTCATACTTTTGCTGACATGAAGTAGAGAGGATAGGCAATCAAATGGAAAATAACATCAGAAGTTGAAAATGCATGGAACTGATTTTCATTCAAGAACATAACAAAGACAAAAAAAATGTAAAATCTCTTCTTTCCATGCAGCATTCTCAATCTATCTTGTCACTCTCTTCTCAGAACATCTGGCCAAATCTTCTTTCTATTGTCTCTGGTAGCTTTACTCTTAAACTCATGAGAATCCTTACTTTGTTCATTCTTCTTTCAATCCATAATTCAGGATTGATTACATATTGTTGAATATATACCGGTAATTTCTGTTTAATTTCAAGAGTACTGGCTCTTTGAAACATAACAGAATTCTACATCTGCGATTTTTCTTTACATTTGATACTTATTCCCCAAAGAATAATGATAGATGGCCTCTGTTTTGTTCTATATTTTGGACAATAGTTACTAACCACACTTGTTTTTGTGAGAGTTAATAAATTCATGATTTATGAAATAAGTAACTCGCAATTGGCCTTCTTTTATTGTTTACAATAGGGAAAGCAATTGGAAGCCCAGTGTTTATTGATATCATTGTGTAAAGAAGAAAGAAGCTTAAATCTTCCTTTTTCTTGTTAAGGCCATCTTTATGAAAGACCTGCTTTATGAAATCCCCACTGACACTGAGGGGTTTAGAAAGAAAACCCCTTCTAATGATGTCAATACATTTCTTTTTTAAAAAATGAGCTTCCCTCTCTTCATGATGTGATTTCAGTCAAGAGTGACTCCCTAATGCTTAACCAACAACAAGAAAAAAGAGCAATTACCCCTTTTATATTTGTTTTGTGTTATTTAGAAGAAAACAAGCAGGGGTGTTGAATCTGTCTTACTTGCATTCATCCTTATATGCAGATATTTACTGAGCTTTAGTAGATTGTTCACATTTTCTTTAATTGTACACTGAAATGTTACATCTTTTGAGGATTCAAATAACTTCTGGATAAAGAACCTATCTTGAATGGACATACCTTCTCAAAGGTGTACCTGCCTTTTTCAGCCCTGCAATTTTAAAATCTTTCACTAGAAATTAGGACAGAAGTAAATGCTACCATTGCATTATCCATTTCCTGCTTCAGTAATGAAATATGCGCAGTCAAAAAAAGGAGTCAGATCTCTTTGTTTACTATAATCTGTAGACAAGCAAATCGAGCCTACATAAAAACCATTCTTATTTACTTATGTGTGTCCAATATGTGTGACCAAAGAAGCAGTCATGTGCACATGACTTGCTCTGACTATTCTTCAAATATATGTAATCATCTGGAGGGAATAGTAAACTCAGATCTCTGGGAAAAATGCAGGATAGTCATAGTGTGTGTGTGTGTGTG
>JAEANM010024682.1:0-11103 GCA_017656035.1 Myanophis thanlyinensis | reverse complement strand
CAATTACAAATGTACACTAAATTCCCTAAAACCCTTTACAGCATTGGGGGTTGCATAATTTTGAACACAACTGTAGAAGAGGAAAGAGCAGGGGTGGGTGGGAGGGCCCAAACATCGTCAAGGGCAGGTAGGCGGGGGCTAAACTTCATCACCACTACCAGTTCAGAAGAACCAGTGTGACCAGGCTGCATTTCACCACTGGTTGTCAGAATGGAACTTGGTTGCTAAATGAAGAGCAGTTGTACACACTTGTATTATTTTATATTTAATGATGATTTAAGACATTTTGCAAATTATCCTGAGGATTTTTTAAATAGGAAAACCAATCTATAAATGCTCTTTAAAACATACAGTCTCTCTGAAAGCCATTTATAAGTAATATTTTTATTTACCTGAAAGTTATTTTTCCTTGCAGATGTACTTTGTGATCTAGACATTTTTTGTGGTGGGAGTTCAGGCATTTGAGTGTCAGGAATAAATTCATTCATCTTCTGCATATGTTCTTTTTGTTCCCTGTAATCAGAAAAGTATAGTCTGTCTTAGATGGTCTTTTGAACATTATGAATGCTTCCTCCACAAGATTTTCCAACTTCAGATTTATGGCCCTATCAGGCAATGTTAAAAAGCAGTTGCTAAAGGTGAACCTGGAATCTTTAAATTTGACCCACTTGCCTGCACAACAGCTCTAAAAGTATATTATATCATCAAGAATAGGATAGGATAGGATACATCGACATATTTATATAATTACACACATTTAAGCAGGAGTAGTTTAAAATTAAACAAAGCAAAAGCACACTTCTACTAGACTGTTTATTTACTTCACAAATCTTTTAAGATACTGGATCTAAAGATATAATTCACAGGTGTGAGATAAAACTCTCTTGGAACATCTATTAATTGGTAGCCTTCCTTAGAATTATCTCAGGCTATATTATCTTTTATCTACATTTCTTGTGCTTATATATTTAATGGAAGGTCCAAATTAAAACAAGGATTAACTCTTTTAGCTTAAGAGTTAAGCTAAAAGAGATAATAGTATACTATTTAGTATACTATTTAAAATGGTTATTTCAATGGATTCAAAAGGAAGCTCAACTTTTATTAAATGCCTTTTCATTTAAAGTAATTAAAAGATGTATAGCTAAAGCCTGACTATATTTTTAAAGCACTTTGTAAGGGTAATTTATACAAACAGAAGACTGGAAAATATAATTATTCTAAAATAAGGGAAAAAAACCCAACTCACCGTATCATCTTTAGTTCTTGGGCAGCCTTCAAGATTATTTCATGTTGCCTTTGACTAAGAACCATTACTCCTCCTAACGACTGCTCAGAAGCTAAATTTGGATCTTCTTCCAACAGTTCAGATGAGCGTGGTAGCATGGGTGGTGGATCCAGACGATTGTCTAAAGATGCAAATCTATCCATTTCATCAGGATACCACCTCTCTGAAAGCCTTTCTCTTTCCCAGTCTCCTCTGTCAGGAGGGAAATCAGACTGTTCTCTCCATGTATCAAGTCTTTCTGGATATTCACGAATTCTAATCACTCCTCTATCTCTAGAATCTCTGTTGTAAAAATCTCTGTCTCTCTCTTCTAACCATCTGTCCTCATGATATCTATCCATCGGAGGAAGTGGAGGCAGAGGTGGCAAAGGAGGTAGAGGCGGTATGTCCATATCACAATTCAATGTATCTCTGTCCCCTGATGATCTGATATAATCCCTGTCCCAGTCTCTTTCCAAATCACAATCATACACATCCAAGGGTATTCTGATCCTGCCAAGATCCCTGTCTCCCTCTCTGTCCCTAGTCACTGGTCTTTCCCAATCATCCCAAAATGGTTCTTGATCCACCAAAGGAGGTAAAGGAGGAAGAGGGGGAAGTGGTGAAAGAGGGGGTAAGGGATGATGTTGTAGTATCCCCTCATCTCTCTCATATGGATCAAGGGAATCATCATACCTCTGGTCTTGATTGTGCCAATATCTATCTCTTTCCCAATCATCTAATCGTCTGCGTTCTAGAGGCATATCTCTGTAATCAAAGGACCGACTCTCTTCTCTACTTTGCTCTTCATAACTCCATGGAGGCCTTGGTGGTTCTTCACAAAATGGTGGTAAATTTTCAATATTTCCTCCAAGTCCTATATCACGTCTGTGTAGATCCTGCTCCCGATTGCTAGGCCTAATGGACTCTCTTTCCCGACTATTACCTTGTCTATCTGTGTCCCTCTCTCTATTAGTAGGTTGTCGACCTGGGACTCTCTCCCTGCTTCCGATTTGCCAGTCCAGTCCTCTCTCCTGACTGCTGGGAAGCCTCATTGCAGCACTTTCCTGGATATTTGCTTGGATTCTTTCCCTGCTGCCCATCCGAGGAGCTGGTAATCCTCTTTCCTGGCTGTTTGACTTCCTGCCCAGTATTCTTTCCTGATTACCTCCCTGTCTACCCATCCCAGATTCCCAGTTGCCTAACTGACCTTCTGGAAGTTTGTCATGGGTTCCTAGCCCACTGCTTATATCTCTACCAACAACATCCCTTGACTGACCTCTCCCTCTATTTGCTATTCCCCTTCCTCTATCTTCTAATCGGCTCCGTCCTCTGCCTCTAGTATCTTCCATTCTGTACTGGCCTCTGCCTCTGCCAGCTGGCCCTATTCCCTGGTTATCTCCTGGCTTCATTTGTCCCTTCTCCCTCTTTTCTAGTTTAGATGATTCCTTATTCTGATTATTGTCTGGAGAAACCAGTTTATTTTCTTTAGAGTTCATATCTTTATTTCCTATGATTGATGATGGCAGTAAGATTTTCTTCCCTCCTGGTGTTTGAGGAACATTGGAAATTGGTATCTGATGCAGACTTGTGGAAGCACAAGAAGTTTTGGATGCTTCTGTGTGTAATCCAGAATCCATGGCACTTGGTTTCTTTATTTCTGACATTGCTTCTATAGCCTCCTTCCTGGATGTATTTTTCTGTAGATTAGGCAGACCCTTATCTGACTGAACTGGTCCAGAAACTTTTACATCAGACATAAATTTAGATTTATTAACAGTATCAGTAAGTAGTTCTTTATTTTCTCCTTGATGGTTCTGTTGTCCCAAAGGAGGTCTAGGTCCCCGCCACTGTGGTCCACTTGCTTGAGAAGATTGCATGTGTGATGTTGTCGAAGAAGTGTAAAAGGCTGCTGCTGGCCCTCGAGGGATTGACCCCTGTTTTCCTGAAGAAGATCCATCTATCTGCTGATTCTGAGGTCTTACCCTTTGACCTTCTAAACGTTGGCCCTGAAAATGAGGACCTTTTTGCTTTGGAGGCTCACAGCCTCTTCCCTGGGGTCCATCAAATCTGTGGGATTAGACAGAATGTTTTACTCAATTAACAGCTTTGGTGAGGCTTTTCTATAAAACAATTCTCCTGATCACAGAAATAAATATAAATTTTAAATTAAGCGTATCAAGCAGCGCACACTTACTGTATTGAGACAAAAATAGGAGTATTGGATGGTGGGAGAAAATTAACTCTGTTATTAACTGCTCAGCTCTCCATTATCCCGTTATTCACTGCAGAAATAGTACGCTCTACCTTGACATTCTTCCCATTGGGAATATTGGCTTTCTTATGACTTATCATAAGAATAAAGCTTCAGTTCAGTTTGTTTATTGATTAAAGCAACTGTATTAAATAAAATAGGGTAAACTAGAGCAATGAAATAATCAGAGAATATCCTGGGCAGTTGACCCCAATTTGTTCTCAGTTGGATGGCTTTAGCCAGCTGTAAGCCTGGTAGTCTTTTTTACTACCCATTTTGTGTTTTTTATCTTGGAGAAGGTCGGATAAGCTATTGATGGGTCCCAAAGAACTATCAATTCATGACTCTGAAAGCTGTGCTGTGGCTAAAGCATATAGTTGGCAGTCAAAGAAGATATGAGTAATATCTTCTCTCATATATACATATTTTATCTGAATAAGGTACTTGATGAAGCTAGCCTGTGTTTTATCATAGAATCCAGAAACTCAAATCTTGCTCTGTGCTCTAGGGCTACTCTGTGACAGGCCCATAAATTGATGTGATTTTCTAATTGAAAAGGGATTTTTGTTCTGAGCTAGCCATTTAAGTATTTGATACCAACAACTGTCTCTATGTCAACTTGAGCACTAAAGTATCATACTGGGAAACAGGCATATTTCATTATGTTTCTAGATAAAGTTTTAAAAGTATTTTTCATTGGGAATTCCAAATAGATTTTTCATCAAATATTTTGCATCCTTTTCTTAATGTTAATCTAGCAGTATATTACAAATCATATCTATGTAATATACTATTTACAATACACTACCCTGCACTTGATAGTGAAGATAAGATAAAAATATATTAAAGATAAAATTTGTGACACATGGATGATCACTGCAGGGATTTGATATCTGAATAAACATTTATAAAAACATTACTTTATGCATTATTTATTCTATCTGTATTCTTTCTTTCAGTGCAAAATTCAACTTCAAGTCAGATAAAATGGCAAAACACTTAAAGGCATCAAATGTAAATACAAACACAACTGGTGTGAACCCCTTTAATGTAATGAAACAAGACAGTACTTGGAACGACTGTAGAGAATTTCTAATTATCAAATGATTCTCACCACTAATTTAAATAAGAGTGGACTTATAACAAATATTACTGGAGTTGTTTCTGAGGTAGACTTTATATTTGGTTTGCCAGTACTCCAGTTGCAAGATGCTTTGGAGCATCTGATATAATACATCAGCTTCAGTTCTACAGTTACCATTGTGAATTTATGTACTCATCTATACAGGTAATTCTCGACTTACAACAGTTTAGTGACTGTTCAAAGTTACAATGTCATTGAAAAAAATGAGTTATGGCTGTTTTTTACATTTACAACTGTTGCTGCATGGTCATGTAATCCAAATCCAGATGCTTGAAAGCTGATCATATTTATGATGGTTGCAGTGTCCTGGGGTTCATGTGATCACCTTGTGACTTTCAGGCAAAGCACAGTCAATGGGGAAGTCAGATTCACTTAACAAACATGTTATTAATTTAACAACTGCAGTGATTCACTTAACAACTGTGGCAAAAAGGTCGTAAAATGGGGCACAGCTCACTTAACGAATATCAGCCACAGAAATTGAGGTTGTAAGTTGAGGAATACCCTGGGGTCTTTCCTAAGTGTAAATATGAGCTATCTGGCTGTAGAGTTTCTGTTTTTCTTCTGCATTATTTGGGATTCTTTCTTCTGGATCGTTTATGGAAACCATTTTGACTACAAAATTGTTGACAGACAACTTTTTGAGATTACTCCTGACTGTTGCTGCAAATCCCACACTCACAGACCAGATCCTCAGCTTCGCAAGCAACCGCCCCACTGCACACAATAGAAGTTGGGCGACGGCAGTACCACAATACTAAGACAAGCGGAAGAGAAATGGCTGCTTGACATCTTTCTCCATAAAAGTTCCCCAAAAACTTCATATTCCGACACAACACCCAAGCCACAAGACACCACACAAAAACTAACCCTACCATACACAAAAGGGAGTGCTGGAAATGATAGCCAGAATCCTCCAACGCCTAGGAATAGTGAAAGCCCTCAAGCCCACAGCCACATTCCACCAGGAATTCATCCAGGACCAAAGACAAGATAGAGAAAGATGAAAGAAACAATGTAATTTACAAAATTAGGTGCAACCATTGCAACCAATTCTACTTGGGACAACCATCACGTCAATTAAAAACCAGGATCCACGAACACCAGCTGGCCACGATCCCAAATCTTTAATGTGTTTCCACATCGATACCAAACAGCACCAGTTCAATTGGAGCAACACAAAAATCATCGGCCACACTATCATCCACCATGCTTGTTAGTTCATCAAAGCCTGGCACTCCACAAGCAACGCCATCAACAGACATACTAACCACCTTCAAGCAGTCTACGAACCCCTCAGAATCCAAGTCAACTGCACAGTCAACCAGAGACAGCGCTGGCTTCAACCAACTCACACAATTCCCCCACATCAGCAGGTTCACTTCCAATGACCCTGACCTGATGTAACCTATTACAAGACCCATCACAAGACTCTTACTGATGACTCGTATCTGACCCCATCTCAAGACCCTCACTTGACATATCCACACATGAAGCCCTTATAAACAGAAGAACAACGACACTGACATCCCCTAAACTCCATTGAAGATGTTACCTAGCTTGGTAATGAAATGTTCGGAAAGCACCCCACAAGGTCGGAGAATGAATCTTCACCCCCTTTACTCCTGACCTCATAGCCGTTTCAAGCATCCTTTATTATCAGAAGTAAACAGAGTACCTGGAAGAATAGTTTCCTAAATTATTTAGGGATGTCTAAGATGTATATATACAAAGCACAATTTGGCAAGGTGGGAATATGGCAACCAAGCCATCTCATGAGAAGTGACACGGGGGGAGGGGAATGTACAATAGTTAAGATAATCAGATCAGTCAATCTGATGATCAGATAAGCATATTCTTATCTCTATAAGCATATTACATCTCTAAAGGTATATAATACAGGATTTGTCAAGTAAAAAGAAAAGAAAAATAATACCTACCTTGAGCTCCTGGGACCTTCATAGCATGGTGCCCTGGGAGAATCAGAAAACCCTGCTGGCTTCAATGATCTGTTCTGATAAGCAGTCGTGGTAGTGATAGTAGTGGTGGACACAGATGATGAAGCTATTGTAGATTCTAATTTCACTTTTACAGAAGACTGGTCAGATGAGGCTGACCCAAATGCCACTGCCTGTTTGTTCAGAGCATAAGAATCACCTTGGTCTGAAGAGCTAGCAGATGCTGTTACGTTTGAATGATAAGGCAAAGTGGCTGATGTATCAGTGTAAGAAAAAGAGGTAGGGGAAGGGGTAGGAAGAAGGGCTGGCCTGGTGGTTTCAGTGACTTGTGTAGCTGCATTTGAATCATTAACCTTAAATGAAAAAGCAGAAGCAGAAGTAGGAGTAGGAAGCAAACCTGGCCTAGTTGTTTCAGTTGTCTGCGGGATGACAGATGAATCACTGTTTTTAAAAGGAAAGGAAGTATGGGTAGGGGTAGGAAGCAGAGCTGGTCTGGTTGACTCCAAGGTCTGGGAGCTAGCAGGAGATTCAGTTCCTTTGAATGTAAATGTAGTAGTAGCAGGGGTAGGAAGAAGAGCTGGTCTAGCGGTTTCTGTGTTTTGAGATATGGGAGCTGACTCTGTAACTTTGAATATAAAAGAGGTAGGAGTAGGAAACAAAATTGGCCTCGTCTCCATGCTCTGAGAAGTGGCAGACGAATCTTCTGTTTTGGATGTGAAAGAACCAGATGAAGGGGTAGGAAGAAGAGCTGGCCTGATCCCTTCTGCCACCTGAGAATTGGAAAGTGATTCATTAACTTTAAAAGAAAAAGAATTAGGAGTAGGAAACAGAGTTGGTCTTGCTTCTGTGGTTTGAGTGCTCTTAGGTCCAGATTGTTTTGAAACAGTCATGTCAGATGTTCCTGGGCCAGTAGAAAATCCAGTAGTTGATGGAGGAAGTGCAGTTGCAGGTAAAACAGGCATACCACTTTGCACTGTTTGAGAATACGGAGAAAATGGAAACGTATTCCCAGGACACTGCTTATTCAGGTTTTGAAGAGACTTCACCTTCTCCTGAAGGTGACTGTAAGTGGCTTTCATTTGTCCCTGCCACATTTTCCATTGTTTCTCACACTCATGAAGCTGATCTTTGTGTGGATAGGTCTGAAGTTGATCCTGCCACTGCTGAAATTCACGTTCCCATTCTTTGTAAAGTGGCTGGAATTGTTTATTCTGAGTCTCATAATGCTGTAGCTGCACCTCCATGGTTGCTGTCTGTCAGGAAAAGAATGTAATAATGAAGTATGTTTGGATTTTTTTTAAAGTCCATGATCTGAACTCACAGTTATCCTAATGCAGGGGTCGGGAACCTTGGCTCTTTCATGACTCATGGACTTCAATTCCCAGAATTCCTGAGCCAGCTATGCTGGCTCAGGAATTCTGGGAGTTGAAGTCCATGAGTCATGAAAGAACCAAGGTTCCCGACCCGTCCTAATGTATCAGCATATCATTTTAAACTTAAATAAAATTTTATATTTTCTACAATTTCATTGATTGTTTTAACCAACAATTTATCACTATTTTCTAGTAAAAAGTATTTTAGTTTAATTTTCTTTAGGAAGTAGTATTAGTATCAGTAGTATTACTTCTGAGATTGATGTATACTTTCTAGAATAAGAACAAGAACATTAATATTTCACTGTTAAGCAAATATGTTGTCAGCATTATCTAACATAACAAGTACTAAAATTCAACTCCCATAAATTTCAGCCTGAAATAACCCTATTGGTGTGGGAGTATGTGAACTGAGAACCAAGACAGTGGAGAGGTGACTAATTGTGTGTACCTAGATACAGGAAAAAAAAATAGAATAAGTAAAACAGTAAATAACTATTAAGCTGTATTTCATAATTAAAATATAGCAGCAATTTCACTCAAACCAGTTTGATATAGTGAACTAGAAACTGAGAGACTGGGAGTACTGCCTTAGACATGAAGCCAGATGGGTGACCTTGGGCCAGTCACTCTCTTTCAGCCTTAAAAAGCAGGCAATGGCACTTCTGAAATCTAGTCAAGAAAACTGCTAGGCACTTTTCAGACACTAGCCAGGAATCAAGACTAACTCAAAGGGACAAAAACAAAAGCCAATAACAATTTTACTTATTTGGAAGTAAGTAAAATTATATTGTTTAAACAACTTACTGACAAATGTGATGGCTGCTGTATAATCTGTTGATAGCGTTGTAAAATTTGTTGCAACTGTGAATGCTTTTGCATTATTCTTTGATACTGAAAACCCACTCTTTGTTGTGGATGTTGCTGCCATTGTGTTGCTGCTGCCTGTAGTTGCTGTAATCTCAAGCTTTCTTCAGGATCTTCTGGAGGTCCAATGTTTAGCTAGAGTAGAAGGAATTAGTCATATTTTTTTTCAATCAGGGATTAGAATTCCAAAGAAAAATAAGGATTAAAAACATTTTTAAAAATCAAAGAAAGACTAATGTTACATCCTAGGTGTCATCCACAAATGTATCATTTTGCTGTTGCTTAGTCTAGGTCATTTCCATTTAAATTTGGAATTTAATTTTTAATTTTTAATTGACTTATTTAAATTTTAATTTTTTTACTTTTATAATTCGAGCCATGATTTAATTCTTTTAAATCATATTTTAACTTTTTTATGTATCTTTTTAAATGGCTGTGCACCACCCCGAGTCCCTAGGGAGGGGGGGGGGGGCGGTATAGAAATTTATGAAATAAATAAATGTAATGTATCACGGTGAGAACAGAAATGATAGGGAATGATGCAAAGAAGATACGCCTTGCTTTGGCAAGGGGAATTTTGTGAGGCTTAATATTTGTTTTAAAACTCTGTTGAGACTGTTATAGGACTCAGATTGTAGTTTTCTATTCAATGTCTCAAAATTACAAAAAATGTAACCATAAATCTCAGCAACATTAATCAGGCAGGCTCAAGAGAGCCCAAAGAAGAAGATTGGCACTGGCAGTTGCCCACTCTGACTGCAACTTTTGATTCCCAAGTAACAAATCCATTAGTAACAAATCCATTTAAATATCCAAAATCAATAAAAGAGGGAAATCTTTATCAATGAACAGTTATGTATAGTGACACTTCTGTGAATAGTGTACCTTATGTTCAACAGATGACACAGGAGGCTCTTCATCTTTTGGATGTGGTAACATGGGTTTGTAATTCAAACTGGGTTCAGAAAGGCCACTAGAAACAGATGTTTCTCTTTCTTCTTTTCTCTGTTCAGGGACATCATTAACAATTGGTGGCTGTTGCTGTCCCAATGCATGTGCTTTTGCCCTTTGCTGAAGAGTAAGCAGATGCTGTTGATACCAATATTGCTGTTGTTCCTACAATAAGTAGGAGAAGCACAGTAGTTTCATAGAGAAACAGAATATCCTAGAATCTGAAGAAAGCTACAGTATTTATTGTAAAACAGAGAATAAGTTCATTTTTTAAAAAATAATATTGATAATTAATTCAAATGAGAGCCCACTGATGCATTGATTAAGATACCAGTCTAGACGCTAGAAGACATGAGTTCTAATCCTGACTTAGGCATGCCAGTTGGGTGACCTTGAGCCAGCTGATTTCTCTGTCCTGGGAAGAAGGCCGTGTCAACTTTGCTTCCAAAAATCTTGCCAAGACTATTCCAGGCAGCTGCAGAGGGTTAACACTGACTTGAAGGCATTAAAAAGCCGCCCCCCCCCCCATTAAAGTTGCACTGTGAAATTTGTCTTATTTATTTAGCATATTTATGTAGTCTACAAACACATGATTCTGGGAGATGTACAACACAACAATGAAAACAAATCCATAATATACTAATAGCAACAAAAATGAACAGATAAAACCCAAGAAAGCAGGAGAACAAATATCACTTATTTCATATAGCCACCTTTCAAGATCTCCCGGGGATCCCAAAGACTGTAAAAAACACATACTTTAAAAGCAGGGGTCTTCAACCTGGCCCACTACTGAACTGTGGCCTGTTCAGAATTTGGCCCACAAGTGGTTGGCCAGAGCGCAGTTCAACTTGTGTGAGTGTGCTAGTTTGCCACTCGTGTAAGTCAAGCTATGTGTGTGCATGCTGGCTCATGTAAGGGTGCGTTGCGCACTGGCCTGCCATTCAAGCAGCCCCAGTTCCCCTCTCCTCTTCCTCCCTCCTCCCGGTGGAGCCAACAAGCTGCAAAGGTTGTGATTGCTTTAAAAATCTTCCATGAGGCTAACAGTCATGAGACTAATCTCACCTTGGAGGGAATGAGGTTACAGAGTGAGCACCATAGTACAGATGGCATGCTACTTGTGTCCCTCCAGATGGCAAGTTTTTTGGAAAACCAAAGGGTAACCTAGAACTGCTGCACAGAGAGGGGCTGCCTGGAAGCAACATACTTATGGGACCACCTGTTGCCACCATCAGCCTCCAGCCGACCGGTGCGTTCCCACAGGGCAGGCCTCCTCGGGGTTCCATTGT
>JAEANM010024681.1:0-11103 GCA_017656035.1 Myanophis thanlyinensis | reverse complement strand
AATCATTCTGAGTGCCCACCCATCAGAGCACTGAGCGTAGACCTAGCCTGCTTCTCTGTGCCACCTACTGACACAAATATGGCACAGAAGCCATGCCTGCAACACCTGGTAGGTGGCATGAATGTATGGATTTATAGCAGGAAGGTGACATTGCAATATCAAATCTTTCCTTCTGTGGCCCTGGAAACTTCTTGGATCACTACTATTGAAAATAGAATAAAATTGAGGCAGAAAACACAGAATGCAATGCAATGAATGCAATGCACTTGCATAATATAGACCTA
Source organism: Myanophis thanlyinensis (assembly GCA_017656035.1). Lineage (NCBI taxonomy): Eukaryota > Metazoa > Chordata > Lepidosauria > Squamata > Homalopsidae > Myanophis > Myanophis thanlyinensis. The sequence continues at coordinate 10,819 of JAEANM010024681.1, read as the reverse complement.
TTCAGTTTTTATTACTTGGACTTTCCTTCCCCCAAATGTGTGCAGCCCCTAATCATCAGAGATTGGCCACACTAATTTATGGTATCCAGTGTTGTGATATTTCATTACAGTGTCTAGTTTAGATGGCTTTAAAAAAAAAAACCCAGCCTGGACAAATTGCTGGAGGGCAGCTTTGTAAATAACTATTAACCTAGCCAATTATAGGTGTCATGATATCCTTGAATAACAAATTACTGGAGGGGGAACAATCAGCATAAAGGGCTGTCACCTTCACAATCCACCTATGAACTTGCTATTCTATGATCAACTCTGTATTATTACAAGTCTTCAGTCATTCCAAATTAATGGCGGTTTGTGGACCTTTATATCCATTTTATAAATACTGGCATGGTTTTCATCTTCCAGATGAAAAAATATTTTTTTAATGGAAATAAGAATAAGAGGTAGTCATTTTGTCAGCTCTGTTAGGCAGGATGACCTTGGGAGGTTGATTAGAACTTTCTCAGAAATGAGCACATCCTTTTCCTTCTGTGACTTTATTTTCCAAGGAACCTTCTAAGATAACGAAGTAGAAGTTCAACTTTCACACAAGCCACAAGACACTAGACAAATTTCTATGGATGGAAATCTTGTATAACCTTTACAAGGAGCTATGTATGTATGTATGTATGCATGTATGTATGCATATATGTATGCATATATGTATGCATGTATGTATGTCTTTAGATCAGTCTTGACTCATGGTCACTGCCTGGACAAATCCTTGCAATTTTCTTGGCATAGGGTTTTTTTTTCTCCTCAGAAGTGGCTTGCTATTGCCTGCTTTCTAGGGCTGAGAGAGAATGACCAGCCAAAGATACTCAGCTGGCTTTGTAGATGACTAGAGGACTAGAACTCATAGTCTCCTGATTTCTAGCCTGATACCTTAACCACCACCTGTCTACAAGGAGGCAGTAGGAATACTGAAAAACAAAATTTCTTTATAATGCTTTGAACAATAGAAACACAATAAAGAAGTGTTTGTAATGAAGAAATGATGTAAAAATTCATAGCAATGTACTATGACAATATGTATTAGTTGCCTCAATCATTGATTCTGTCAGCAACGTATAAACACTAAGAACAATTAAAACAATATGTATTACGATAACGAAAAGCAATGGTCATTCAAAATCTTCAACTTGGCCAAAAGTCTGTTAAAAAGAAATGGACTGAAGCACCAGGAGAATAGGTTACATTCATATCTTGGAAATAAGTTATTCTAGAATTGGGAGAGGGGAGAGATGCTAGTGTGTAGGCTTCCATTTTGGTCTAATTCTCATTTGTTTCTAATCAGAAGCTGCAATAAGATGGTCAAACCAAACAAAGTTATTTTAATCAGACAATCTCTTGCTGAATATTTATGATAGAGAGGCCAAGGAAAGGAGAGGAGAAAAAGGGCTGAATAAAAATCAACTGGCCATTGAAGTATCAGAAGAGACCAAGAAATAGTTTCAAGGAATGGTATGATAAAGTCATTTTTTAACACTCTATACTGTGTATCTCTGCACTATGCATAATTTTATAGTGCTATAAATGTTTCACATGACATCCAGTTTCCCTATCTTTGAAGGAGCCAAATTGATTCTCTTTCACATTTGTTTTTGCCTTTTAGCTTGATAATTTTATATTTAGGATTATTTCCGTAATTGTATGCCAAAGTGATCTCATCCTAATGGCTGTAACTTTCCAATTTTTTCTTGGATTTTAATAATTGGAGTTACATTAACTATTTCCATGACTCCAAGATTGCTCATTGAGAGAGGTTTCATAGTTTTACTTTGAGAGCTGGAATTTCACATGTAAAGTTTTTTTTAAAGAGCTCTTAGGTAAATATTCTCCTGTCCATGTGATTTGTTTATATTAACTTGTCATATATGTTATATCAATAAAGTAGATGTCATCCGATGTTTGCTAGAGGGGAAAAAAACAACTGAGGTATCACTTTCCTGTATGTGGAAGATTGGGAATTGATTCTTAGAATGGCTATGACTACAAGGAGATAGAGCAAATGAGATCCCAGAGTCAGGAAACCTTAATAACCAACCTCAATAAACTACCTAAGATTGCAGCCTTCTCTGACTATAGTTGTACCAAGTCCAAACGTTCCTCTTCATCCTGGCTCTCATCTTAAACTGGTAGTTAAGGATGTTAGGTGTCATTTTTGACTTGTGTTTCTCAGTGTAAGATTGTTTTTGAACTTTATTGTCTTTTGTCTGTTTTAGAACCTTTTGCCAATGAGTCAAAATAAGCACGTAAGTAACAAAATGCTGATCTAGTTCTTTTCCCTTGAAATTAAATGTACATACATCCCTTTTCAAAACATTTAAGATGCAGAGACACTTGTTGGGTTTGGTTGAAAAAAAATCAAGTTTGGCAGCAGTGCATTAGAAAAAAATTGAGTGCTTGGGTACCATCCTCACAACTTTTTTGACCCACCCATTGACCCACCATGGACACCCCTGTTAAGAAGGCCAGCCAGGAAATAATTTGATTCCAAGAGTACAAAATTTACAGAGTGTTTGCACAGAAGGACTTCGCTTTCAATTTACCGGCTGCTGCACAATAAGACTTTAGAGACATCATGGCAGCCAGAAATTTCAATCAGCCAGAATAGAGCTGGAAGGAATTTTGGAGTTCTTCTAGACCAGTCGCAGCCATCCCAACAATAGACTGTTTACCACAATGCGATGAGGAAAGCGTTTTCGCTCCCTGAAGGCAAACACAGAAAGAATGAGGAAAAGCTTCTTTCCACAAGCAATATGGACACTTAACCAGGAACTACAAGTACACTCAGGACCACAACAAGAACCATGACTGCATCTAACTCTCATCTTCCCAACTACCCGCGGTTGTGTAAGCATTTCACTGCACATCGTACCATGTATGACTGTGTATGTGACCAATAAATTTGAAATTGAAATTGAATTGACCCTATACCATTTCAGGCAAGTGACTGTCTAGTCTTTTCTTAAAAACCTCCAGTGATGAAGCACCCACAATTTCTGAAGGCAAGTTGTTCCACTGGTTAATTGTCCACACTGTTAGGAAGTTTTGTCTTAATTCCATATTGCATTTTTATTCCAACTTGTGGGGTTTTGCAAGAGATCTTTAAAAGAAGTCCTATGTTCAGCACATGAATCAAGCAGGAACATAAAATCATTAGTCAAAGAATACGTGTTCGTAAAACTTCTACAGCTGTCTTGCTCTCTCTTGTCTTTCACTGAGCTTTCATTGTAAAGATCCTGAGAATGACTACTTACTTCAAATGCTTTTCTGAAGTGACACTGTTTGTAATGGGGAAGGATGCAATTTTCTTCCCATTCTCTGAAGATCTGGGCAAAATGAACTGTATAAGATCAGCTGGCTGAACAATCATTACATTTTTCTATGTGGCCTTTTCTTTTTAAATCATAATCTGTCATTATGCATTACTGAACCAACCACACTTCTTTTTAAAAGGTTCATCCTACCAGGATGTTGAATTCAGCTAATGCATGCTCAGGAGGAGGCAGGGCGATAAGGCAATTGACAAAGTCACTGAGATACTCCAGCTTGCATTACAAAAAGCCAGATCAGAGAAAGTAAACAATGTTTCCACCTTTTGTCTGACCTTTCTTTCTGCAGACTAATGATAGGCTTTTGCAATTTGATCAAAAGTAAGATTATGCATTTTTCTCCCATTCCAATCATTGAAATAAAGAACTGATTTCCTTTTTAGTGGTTTTTTTTTTACTTCCTGGCATTATTAAATTCATTACACAAGATCGGCAAAGGCCATTCTATACATGGTTTCAAAGTATCTGTGCAGCTTATGTTGATGAACATGAGAAACCAAGATCTGCAAGCTATTCAGGTAGTAGGCACTATTGCCTGATGTTGTACGATGTAACAAGCATACTTTTTATTTTTAAAAAAGAATTGTGTCACAACCTCACCAGGTTTCATTTCAATTTAATTTTAAAGGTCAGTGTGTGCCATCTAGAGGTTTCATGACTGCCACAGCATCTGATGCCTTTGAACTATCAGTACCAACTACATCACTGTGCCAATGGATCACTTAGGATTCTTCACGTAACAACCTTACCCTGCTACCTTTGGTGTGAAACTGGCAAGAAATGAAACTCTCTTAAAAATTTTCTTTCAAGACTTGACTCATCCTTCAGCTTTAGCAACGAGTAGCTGGCTAACCTTGTAACTGTTTTGTGCTTTTATTTCGGATTATTTTTATTGCATTCTTATTTACCTGTTGTGTTTAATGCTATCCTTTACTTTGTGGGCTATCCAGAGTTGGTTGGAGTTGGGCAGTATCAAAATCAAGTCAACAAACAAATGAAAAAAAAAACATGTTTACTAGCCATGTGATCAGTCTGGATGGATGGCAGTTCATTTATCCTCAAGGCATAGTTAGCAGGCTATCCTTGTATGGGGACAAGGAGAATATAGGGTTGAGTGTAGAAAGCTGATTGGTGGATTTCTCTGCTTCTTTGCCCCTCCTACCCATACCAGGAATCCAAGGACAAATAGTTCCCCCCCCCCATGGTTGTGTGTTTCATGTATGGTTACTATCAGTACATATTTTGATTAAGCCCCCTTTTCACTGATTCCTTCTTTATTTACATCTTCCTATGTGACTCATCCACAGTGAATTGAAAGAGAGCGAGCATTGTAGGAAATTTTCTCATACTTTGACTAGAAGGGGAACCTGTCAGTTCTACATGGAAAGAAAGAAATCTCCTCTGTTCCACCATTCCACCAATGAATTTGTCAAGCAAATGGGATAAGAGTGGGGAAAGGACAACCTTTCCACAATTCCAGTGGGAAACTTTAAAAAGTTTTTTTTTTAAGTTCAGCATTCAGCAGTCTAACAGCCTAGGATGTAGAAGGCAGAAGTCACTGAAATGAAAAATGTATCACTGCCATATTGTCTGGATATTTTGGGGCAGAGGGATTTGGAAGAGGAGTCCTGGTGGCACAGTAGTAAAATATTCATGGCTTGGGACCAAGTTATCTGAGGGTCTGTCTCTTGTCGGTCACATCTACCTGACCCACTAGAGCGGGGAGGCAATGTTGCAGGTCCCATCCCCTAGGGAGATACATCTGACAAAACCCACAAGAAGGGCCTTCTCCTTGGTGGGTTCCTCTCTCTGGAACATCATTCCCCCAAAGATTAGACTTGCCCCCAATCTAACACTCTTTTGAAAGGTGATGAAAATGCAGTTCTGCCAGCAGGCCTGGGTAACTCAGAACATGATGGAGCCCATTGTATGAATTATATTGTATTGCTTTGTATGAATGTGCGTTGTCACCAGGGTGGGGAGTTTTCTTATTTTCTTAATTTATTTTAATTATTTGATTATTTTTCTTTTTATTCTTTTTATTTCTTTTATATGGTGTTTTTATATTCGTGTAAGCCACTTTGAGCAGCCATGTGCGAGTAGACGGCCATACAAATATAAAAAAATGCCTCACTGCAGGCAAACTCTGTCCAATATCCTGGAGTTTGATTGTGATGGGCTCCAGGTTGACTCAGCTTTCCATCCTTCTGAAGTCAGTAAAACAAGGACCCAGACTGTTGGGGCAATATGCTAGCAATGTAAACTGCCCAGAGTGCTGTAAAGCACTGGGGTATGGTATATATAAGTCTATTGCTTTTGCTAAATGCTAATAAAACGAAATGTATCAGGAAGACCACAGTATCACTGGGACAGCAGAAGCTAGAAAACAATTTTAGCATGAAAGCTGGGTAGAGTTGCTTCTGCCATGGACTGGTGTGTGTGGGTGTGTGTGTGTGTGTGGGTGCGCGCGCGCGCGCGCGCACACATGAAATTAGTATTGAGAGAAGGGACAAAGGAATTGTAACGGTATGTGGAAATAACCTTGAGGGATAAGAAGTAGACCCACAGACTGGACAACTGGCATGTAAAAGATATCTCAGGCCACAGAAGAGATGTGAGAAGGGTTTCAAAAGGGACCCTCTCTAGATTCATCCTGTATCATTATTTGTATTTCCTGAGTGAAATGTCTCGATTCAATCTCATCCTACTATTTTCACCCATTTCTGTACCTGAGCAATGTCAATTTGAATTTTATTTCTGTTTTCAAGAGTATGACACTATTCTACCAAGTCATCTGCAAATTTGTTAATCGTTCTGTCTACCTCATTATCATGTTGAAGAACAGATTGATCCTCTTGGCACACCACTTGATATCTCTGTCCAGTTTAATGAACGATTGATGAGTAAGTAAGTAAACCAATTTATTGTAACTGCGAGTCATAATGTATAATATACCCTAAAATACCCTAAATATTAATAAATAACAGTAGAATCATTAGATTATAAAATGAAATAATAGACGTAAGAATATTAGATGTAAGAAAGTCAAAACAAGATAAAGCCAGAGCTATAACTAACAACTCTGCAGCCATTTAAACTTATTTCTTAGACCTAAATAATTTTAAATGACAGCAGAGCAAAGGTAGCAACCTGCCTGCTAAGAGTTGGACAAACATCTGCAAGAAGATAATTTCAAAGCTGTTTGAAGTCTAAACTTTCATGTTCACCTCTCATAATTTGGCCCTAATCCCATTGTAAAAGAGGCAGCAGATGATATAGGTAATGAATAATGCCCTCCACTTGACAAACAAAACAAGGACAGATATATTGTTCATCAGAATGTGAAGGGAATTTCCCTCTGTTTTTTTATATAGAAGCCTTTATAGTTCCTTTTGTATAGTCAGTATTTTATAAACGTATCATTATAATGTATCAAAATAAAATTCCACATGGACAAGTCGTTTGGCATTCTGATCCTCCTAGAAATAATATCGATATCAATTTTAAAAACTATGCAGAAATTTTTTAAATTATTCGAATGAAATAGAAGGCATCTTTCTAGGCAACCCTGTTGGATTGTAATTTGAAACATGCTAAGTCTCCTTCCCTCTCTCATGTAGTCCTTCTACATGTATTGGACTAAACTGCCATTATACCAAATCAGCAGAAACCATGGATCATTATCCTGGTTGACTATGATGGGAAATCATGTTTAATTATTCTGTAGAAGGCAGAACTAAGAAGCAAGAACCTCTGAAGAGAGAGTGAGAAACTTCTTTCTGAGTAAATGAATATGATTGCACTCCATTTTGCCACAAATACAAATGTCCATGTACAAAATGGTTGCTAAGGTTTCACCGATGTTTAGCATTCTCATATGATATATGATATTTGCACATATCAAGGTTTCTTTCATATAAATGCAAAAGTAGACACGTGTAATAACTCTTCACAGACCATTGTGGAATAATGCATAGCTTTATCTATAGATTTAAATGTAGGATGTCACATGGAAAGCCACTTGAACTCCAAATTAAAGGAACTACAAAGGTCACCACATTTAACAAAGTACTGGCACGCTATAAGAAAAATGGGAGACACTAAAACTCTCTTCTTCTTCTTCTTCTTCTTCTTTCGACTGTTCCTGTTAGGGGTCGCCACGGTGAATCATCTGTTTCTACCTAACTCTATCCTTTTGGCATCCTCTACTGTCGCCCCAATTAACTTCATGTCCTCTTTTAGCACATCCATATATCTCCCCTTTGGCCTTCCTCTTGACCTCTTACCTGGCAGCTCCATCTCCAACATCCTTCTACCAATATAACCATTCTCCCTCCTCTGCACACGTCCAAACCAAATCTGACTTCTCTGGCCTTGTCCCCAAAGCAGCTGACCTGAGCTGTCCCTCTGATGTGCTCATTCCTAATCCTGGTCACTCCTAAAGAGAACCTCAACATCCTCCTCTCTGCTACCTCCATCTCTGCCTCTTGTCTTTTCCTCACTGCTACAGTCTCTAACCCATACAGCATAGTTGGTCTCACTACTGTCTTGTACACCTTTCCTTTGATTCTTGCTGACACTCTTCTGTCACACAACACTCCTGATACCTTTTTCCACCCATTCCAACCCGCCTGCACTCGCCTCTTCACCTCTTTTCCACACTCCCTGTCACACCGGACTGTTAACCCCAAATACTTAAACTCCTGCACCTTCTTGACCTCAGCTGCCTGTAACCTCACTGTTCCACTTCCCTCCCTCTCGTTCATACACATGTATTCTGTCTTACTACGACTGACTTTCCAGAGCAGACCTCCAACTTTCCAGGTGTTCCTCCACCTGCTCTCTGCTCTCACTACAGATCACAATGTCATCCACAAACATCATTGTCCATGGGGATTCCTGTCTGACCTTATCTGTCAACCTGCCTATCACCATAGCAAACAAGAAGGGACTCAGAGCTGATCCTTGATGTAGCCCCACCTCCACCTTGAACTCCTCTGTCTGACCTACCACACATCTCACTATTGTCATATTCCTTTCGTACATATCCTGAACTACTCTGATGTACTTTTCTGCCACTCCTGACATCCTCATACAATATCATAGCTCCTCTCTTGGCACTCCATAGTATGCTTTCTCTAAATCCACAAAGATGCAATGCAACTCCTTCTGACTATCTCTATACTTCTCCATTAACATTCTCAGGGCAAAAATTGCATCTTTCTGGGCATGAAGCCATGCTGTGCTCACAGATATCCCTTTCTTAGCCTAGCTTCCACTATTATTTCCCATAGCTTCATAGTGTGGCTCATCAGCTTTATATCTCTGTAGTTGCTACAACTCTGCATATCACCCTTGTTCTTAAAGATCGGCACTAAAACACTTCTCCATTCCTCAGGCATCTTCTCACTCTCTAAAATTTTGTTGAACAAAACTAGATAGAAACTCCATTGCTGTCTCTCCTAGATGCTTCCACACCTCCACAGGTATGCCATCTGGACCAGCAGCCTTTCCACTCTTCATTCTCCTCAGAGCCATCCTCACCTCATTCTTTCTAATCTTTGCTACTTCCTGCTCTACAATATTCCTCTCTTCCCCTCTTCTTTTCCTTTCATTTTCCTCATTCATCAGTACCTCAAAATACTCCTTCCATCTTCTCTGCACACTCTCCTCACTTGTTAGTACCTTTCCATCTCTGTCTTTAATCATCCTTATCTTTTGCATATTCTCCCCATCTCTAGCTTTCTATCTTGCCAATCTGTACAAGTCCTTCTTACCTTCCCTCATGTCTAACCTGGCATACAACTCATCATATGTTTTCTGTTTGGCCATTGCCACCTCCCTCTTCACTCTACACTGCAATTTTTTGTAATCCTGTCTACTGTCTTCAATCCTTCCTATGTCCTACTTCTTTTTAACTAGCCTCTTCCTCTGGATGTTGTCCTATGCTTCCCCATTCCACCGCCATGCTTTCTTATCTTCTTTCCTCCTTCCAGATGACACACCTTGCATCTTCCTACCTGTCTCCCTGATCATTTCTGCTGTAGTTTCCCAGCCATCTGAAAGTTCTTCCTGACCACCCAGAGTCTGTCTCAACTTCTCTCTGAATTCCTCACAACATTCTTGCTTTTGCAACTTCCATCATTTGGTCTTCTTCTCTATCTTTCCTCTCCTCTTCATCCTGACTGTCAGAGTCATCCTACACACCACCATCTGATGCTGTCTGGCTACAGTCTCTCCTACCACCACTTTGCAGTCACTAATCTCTCTCAGATTGCCTCATCTACATAGAATGTAGTCTACCTGCATACTCCTACCTCCATTCTTATATGTAACTTTATGTTCCTCCCTCTTCTGGAAATAGGTGCAAAGTCCACCACCATCTGTCCTTCAAGGTTCTTTTCTTTAACACCAAACCTGCCCATTGCCTCCTCATCCCCTTTGTTCCCCTCACCAACATGCCCATTGAAGTCCGCCCCAATCACCACTTCTCTTCCCTCTGGGAATACTCTCCAACACCTCATCTAACTCACTCCAGAACCTCTCCTTCTCTTCTAACTCACATCCTACTTATGGAGCATAACCACTAACTACATTCAACTTCAACTTCCAACTTATCACTCTGTCAGACACTAATTTCACCTTTAAAACATTCCTCACGAGCTCCTCCTTCAGGATCATTCCTACCCCATTTTTCTTCCTATCTGAACCATAATAAAACAGTTTGTAGCCTGCTCCAATACTATGCACTTTGCTACCCTTCCACCTGGTCTCCTGCACACACAGGATATTTACCTTCCTTGTCTCCATCATGTCTGCCAGCTCTCTACCTTTCCCTGTCATTGTGCCAGAGTCCCTATTCTCAGACATATACTCCTGCCTTTCCTCTTCTCTCTCTGTCTACAAATCCTTCTGCCTCCTCTCCTTCTTTGACCAACCATAGTCCAATTTCTGCCAGCCCCCTGTGGGTCAACAGCACTGGTGGCAGTCGATGTGGCTGACCTGACTGATCTGGTATGGAATTCACCATGATGATTTGCATGTTTAACACGAAAACTCTTATAAATAGCCAATAGTGTGAGATGCAATTAAATGTCATCCAAATCCATATTCTACAGAAAAGAGAACAAGGAGCTAGATCAAATACGTCTTCAGAAAGAAGCATTTTTGTTCAAGTTTTAAATATTTTATATTTCATTTCACTGACAAGTCTGTTTTATGACTGTGATTTACTTGATTTGCATGAATGATTTATCACAGTCAAAGAGGATACATTTGGGCTGATAGATCTGACTTGTTAGAGTATCTGTTACTGACAACATTCATTTTCACACAGATGTTTTTAAAATGGATGATTCGTCAATGTTTAATAATAATTTAATTTAATATCAAGATTTCTATACCGCCCCATCTCCCAAGGGACTCGGGGCGGTGTACAGCCA
>JAEANM010024680.1:0-11104 GCA_017656035.1 Myanophis thanlyinensis | reverse complement strand
GTATAGTGATGATTTTTATTATTATTATCTATTTGTAATAAGAAAATTGAATAAAATATATTTGTGAAAAAAAAAAGAAAGTTGTATATCAAAAAGTAAAAATTGAATACAAAACTGTATTAATATTAATATAACAGGGGGAGGAATATATATAAAACTATGCTCAAACATCTAGGATGTTTTGAACTATGAGGGTTAACTGGCTATGGTAGTCTACAGTCTATGGATAGAGGAAGGGGAGAGAGGGAGGGAGATTGGGAGACCTTTAATTATAGATTTTCCTTAGGCACAGAAACTACTTAGGTGATTCTCAATCCAACCAATCTCACAGGTCTTTGGAAAAAAAATAGGTGGGAATGTACAACAAAAAAACTACGGGATATACAGTAAATCTATTTTTTTTAAAAAAAAATGGGATTTAAGTGGAAAAGTTGCTCTACTTCAAAATGTTCAAACATTGTGGAAAGTGAAACATCTTGCTATATCTATTTTTAATTCTGTCAGTCTCACTGAAAAGAGTGCTGGGTGGATAAAAGTAAATGGGACAACTTTAAGGAAACATTTAAAGGGTTAGTATCATTTTTATTTGACATTTGCCCTGGATATTTAAGTCAAATGCACAAAGATAGGAAATACACAGAGAAATAAATCATTAATAGGAATTTTCAAAACCCTGGATATTTCCTTTATATATATTAAAGCAAAAAGAAAAAGAAAAGAAACACTTAATTCAAGCCTAGTTCTTCAATTGCTATTCATGCTGTTGTTGATACATAATTTTTGTTTGTAATGTCCACATGCAGCTAATTTTACGTCTGACCTCATCTTCTCAAAAGCATATTGTTTCTGGCTGAATGGGTCTATTTTATTTTGGCTGCATAATGGGACATTGAGTTTAGTTTAGCTGAAAGTAAGCAAGCAAGCAAGCATGCAAAAAAGGGAAAGAAAAAAAAAACAGCTGAAACTTTTGCCTTGGGGAAGAAGAAAAAAAGCTTTTACAAAAACTGAAGATAGCTCAATGCTACAATCACATATGGTCATTCCACTTCTTCCTTAATATTAAACCAGATTCAATAGCACCTAGGAGTCATTTAATAGAAATAACTGAATTTTGGTTCATTCTCCATCTGTTTTTCCAGATTGGCAACTGTTGTTGATGTTCGATCCCCTTATATTGCTGCTACAATTTACTTGATTACTTGTGGCTTGATGAACATAGCAGAATGCAGTTCCCTATCCCATCCCAAAGCATTGTACAAGCTTGTCTGTAGAATTCCTACATAGCATTTAATTTTAGAGATTCCTAAAGGATATTTTTAAACATTTTAAAATACAGGCTTAGACAAACTCTTTGGACTCTTTGGCAAGTGCATTTTGACAACATAGTGTGGGTGCTGTCAATTAATGGCTACAACAATCACAATGTATCTTGCTTAGGATTATCAGATGTCTAGCAAAAGCAGAGCAACTCCTCCTTTTGCTCCTCATATCTTCCATCTGCTTTGAATTCAAATATTGTCCAGTTTTTTGGTTGTTTTGTTATGTTATTTTTGATAATGGATTGTTTTCACAACAGTAGTTATTGAAACTTTTGTGTATTATCACCTTGTAAATTGTCTGTTTCTTTCTTTTCCTCATTCACTGATAGATTCAGTAGACTAGATTTATGTTATTTAATGGATTTCCTGATTCCAGCAATTGGCATCAATACAGGCTCTCCAAATCAATGAATCTGTGATTTATTATAGTTTCTATGGTGAAATTTGAAAAGTACACTGTCTACAATTCTATATCATTGCTAGCATAAGTTATGGAAGGTAAAGCTATGTTGGAAAATATAGCAATTGTAAAACAAGTCTTTCTTGTTAGTTTCGTATACATATAGGCCCCAGATTCATCTTTTCCCCTCTCCTCTCCATTCCATTCCATTTCCTGATTTTGATGTAATTTTTGTTGCAAGAAAGCCAAAGAACTGCTTTTCCTCCAATTGTCCTCTTTTCAATTTTCTGTGGCTTTTTTGCCTATACAGATGATTGGTAAAACTCATCTGGCTTCCTCCTGCCCTATCTAGTACCCTGCTCCCCTTCCATTGACTGTCTCATTGCCTGGTGTCATTTTCAATCACTGGATTCCATCCACCTTCCAATTTAATGGTTTTAGAATATCTATATAGTCAATATATTTGATGATTTATGAGAGCCAGTTTGGTGTAGTGATTAAGGCATCAGGCTAGAAACTGGGAAAGCTTAAGTTTTAGTCCCACTTTGGGCTTTAGGCATAAAGCCAGCTGGGTGACCTTAGGCCAGTCACTTTCTCTCAGCCTTAGAAAGATGGCAATGGTAAGTCACTTATGAAAAACTTTGTCAAATAAACTGCAGGCAATTGTCCAGGCAGTTTCCAAGAATCAGACACAATTTATAAAGATGTTGACAAAAGTTGTTTTCCTTTGTTACATGTCAGGTTCCTTTAAAAAAAAAAGATAAGGAGGAAACATATTGCTTCCCACCTAGACATTAGAAAAGGGAACTATGTCAAAGTGCTCTTTGTGGACTACAGCTCCATGTTCAACACCATAATTCCCTCCACACTCACTGTCAAGCTGGAACACCTGGGACTCAGCCCACCCCTATGTCGGTGGATCTCCAACTTCCTGACTGGGAGATCACAGGCTGTAAGGATGGGCTGACATGTCTCAACTTCACTCACCTCTGCACTGGAGCACCCCAGGGCTGTGTTCTGAGCCCCTTGCTGTACTCCCTATACATGTACGATTGTACGGCCACTACCAACTCCACCACTATCATCAAGTTTGCTGATGACACTGTTATGTTGGGCCTGATCTCTGACAACAATGAGACAGCCTACCTAGAAAAAATCACAAACCTGGAAAACTGGTGTCAGAAAAACAACCTCCTTCTTAATGTCAGCAAGACAAAGGAATTGATAGTGGACTTCAGTACAAAACAGGAAAGAAAATACCAGACCCCTATCATCAATGGAAGCCCAGTTTAGAGAGTGGACTGTTTCAAATTCCTCAGTGTGTATATACCGCAGAACCTGTCATGGACCTGTCACATCAACACCATGGTAAAAAAGGCCCGACAACGTCTCTGCCACCTCAGATGCCTGACAGACTTCAGACTTCCCTCCAAAGTGCTTAGGAATTTCTACTCCTGCACTGTAGAGAGCATTCTGATGGGCAAAATCACAACCTGGTTTGGGAACAGCACCATGCAGGACAGACGAGCACTGTAGATGATGGTATGCTCAGCTGCATGCATCATCCACACCAAGCTTCCTGAGCTGCACTCCATCTACAACTAATGTTGCTGGACTAAAGCTAAGAAGATAGTGAAGGACCTCAGCCACTGCAACAATAGACTGTTTGTCATGATGCGGTCAGGAAAGTGTTTTTGCTCTCTGAAGGCTAACATAGAGAAACTGAAAAGAAGCTTCTTTCCACCGGCAATACAGACTCTAAACCAGAACACTCAAGACTATAACAGGAACCCCTATTGTACCTCATTCCTAACTTTGCCAACTATTCCTAACTTATTTCTTAACCTATCCTCCCATCTTGTCTAGACTACTCTCCTGCCCTACTATCAATTGCAGTCGTGGATGGTCGCACAAGCATTTCACTGCATATCGGATCATGAATAAAATTTGAATTTGAATTCTCAGCACCTCATAATCTCACAATCTAGCCCTATTATCAGGCTACAAAAAACCAACAACAGCTAGTTATCTTGTTATGATTGAACCTGTTCATATTAGAGATAATTTGCTCTTTAGCATTTTGCATTTCTAGATTCATCAGATGAGAACTTTTAGCCTGCCATGTTTTTATTACTTTTGTAATTTGCAGTCCATCTAAAGTCAGAAAATATAATCCTATGATGCTTCAAATTGCATAATATATATTATAGTATTTGCTATCAAAATTTTTACTGTATCTTAATTCTGGATGATATAGCATTGTGACCAGATTGTCTGACAGATTCTGATGATACCACAGGTGAGAAGAGTCACACATAAAAAGGAAAAAAAAATAACAAATTAGAAACAGAAACTAAATACTGCTAAAGCAATTTCATTGAAAAAAAACCCCCACATTTTATCTCTATATTTAAGTGTAGTGGGAAACACCTTCTCTTTGAAACTGCTGTCTTTGATTGTAACAAAATTGACAGGAGGACAATGTAATGCATAATTATTTTAGCATCACTCTGAGTATTAGAGACAGTGTTGGTGACCTGGAGACATAAGCTAAATCTGTAAAGCCATACAGTGTCATTATCATGTCATGTCATTGATTTTGTAAACAAGAACTGGCTCAAAATGCCATTGTGTTGACTCATAATACCAATAATTAGGACACTGAATGAATAAAAAAGAAAGAAAGAATAATGGAAGAATAATGAATTTAGTATTGAATCAGAATTGAAACTTTAATTTGAAAAAAAAAAATCATGCTCTCACTTTTATTTTATAGCCGTGTCAATTCTTCTCCATTAAAAATCCCTAGACAGGTTTGACAGCACAATTAACACTCTTGTACAAATATTTCAGGAATTTGGTCTTTGAGAAATCAAGTGCAAAATAAAATCATCTCTTTTATACTAGGGTGACCAACCATCCTCTTTTGCCCAGACATGTCCTCTTTTTACGTCCAGTCCGGGGCATCCGGGTGGGTTTTATAAATTTATAAAACCCACCTGGACGCCCCGGACTGGACATAAAAAGTGGAGATGTCATGTCCGGGCAAATGGGGAAAAGTGGCTCTGGGTCAGCGGGAGAAGAGCCGCTGCGGAGCTGCGCCCCCACCACCACTGCCCCCCCACCCCCGTGATGGAGCGCATGCTGGTCTGGCCATACGTTAGAAAGCAGCAATACTTTTCTCAACCTCCGGCCGCTCTCAGACACGTGGGACTTCAACTCCCAGAATTCCTCAGCTCGAATCGCGGTCCTTTCCCCTTGGGCCCAGCGAATCCACTGCATTGTGGGAGTTGAAGTCTGCACGTCTTTTAAAAGCAGCTGAGGAGGGAGAAAAACGCCACCCATGCCGCCGCCCCCACCCCCTGCCGCCGCCCCCCGCCCCCCCTTCCACAGCCCCCCCACTCCTCCCCCCTGCTGCCCCCCATCCTCTTTTTTGGAAATCAAATATGGTCACCCTATTTTATACTAAACTGAGATTTCCTTCTTAAATTTGATATGATATAGACCTGGTTAATAAGATTTTGTGGACCATTGAAGGCTACTCTCCCCCAAATTAGCAAGGCCTGCTTAGCCAGTCTTAAGGGACCCATATATTAATATGATATTTTTCATCTCTCTCTGTTTGTCTCTGTCTTTGTCTCTCACTCTCTCGCTCTCTCTCAATCATCCAGTAAGGACTTTCTAGAATGGGCTCTTTGATTAATGATCAGTTTACATGACATGCTGTGATTTTACTTTTTACTAATATTTTTACTACTTTTCATAATTTCTTTCCAGATATAAACTGGGAACACTTCTAATTCCAGAAGAAAGTTAATTAGACGCAGAAATATGCTTACATGAATTGTTCAGTTAAAAATAAACTTTTGCAGAAAGCTGTTCTCGTGGAGATGTTGTTCTGAGTATGATTTTTTCTTTGTGCGTTCACCAAAAGCCTGGCTGATAGGACTTAACCTGGAACAAAACTGGACAAGTGGGAAAGGTTTGGAAGTTGTGGGTTTTACAGAATTTACAATTAGATTAGAAGGACATTCTGCATGAACCAATAAATTGCACATCAAATCATAGAGGGAGTGTTCTTTTTGTTATGGAGACCTGCAAGCTGCTCTAGCTTGCAAGCATAAAATATCTGCATTAATAAATAACTGATAAGTGGACATTAAGCATGTCAATACAAAAAGAGCTATTTGGATTCATGGCCAAATTACAATAGAAGAAAAGCAAAGACACAAAATGCTTCTCATCTAGAAAAGAAGGAATTGAAAATGTTATAAGAAGTTCATAATTTTATTGTATATAATTAATTGGAGTGCAGCTTTTGAAAGGAACTCTATGGTTTAACAATTATCTCACATTGTTTGGAGAAAAAGTATTATTTGTGATAATAATAAAGTATTCACACATATATACAAACACGCACACACATGTACACACACCATAATAAAAATCACAAATTATTAGTAGCATTATTTAAAGAAAATAAACCAATCCCTTCCTTGGTGTTTTTATGATTAAAAAGTTGGGTATTGACTTTTGCAGTTTGTAAGGTTTTATGTATTTATATCTTTATTCATTTATGTTTCATACTTCTTAACCACCCATCTCCTTCAGAGAGGGGCTCTGGGTGGTATACAATTTACTCAAAAAAATTTAAAATCAGAATAATTTAAAGTTAAAATGTAAAATTAAAGAACAACACTATAAAATTTCAGAAGATGAAATATTCCAAGATGGAGGATTAGCAATTTTTAATACAGACAAGGGAGGGTTCTCCTGGGCTCAGCTAGCACCAGATTGTGTGGGTCCCTGTGTCCCCCATGCAAGGCTGCTGAGCCAAGTTTGAAGGTTTTATTCAAATGAAGCAATGGACATGGAATTGCAAAAACTCTAAGCAGATCATACTTTCACTATTGAGGCTCTTATAAAGGCTTGAATATTCTTGGGAAGTTGTCCTATTGGGGCAGGTTTTTTTTTTTAATCATGATTTGAACTTTAAGATTTCTTGTCCCTCTTTGTTGTATATACATTATTTTCTTGTCCAAGTGATCCATCCTGCTTTGGCTTCACTACAATGAGTAAATGTTCATTTTTGGAGTCATTAAAAAGATTAACTCTTCCTAAGTCTGCTAATGAAGATGGTTTAACAGATGGCCTCAGAACTTCTAATTGTACAACCATCATAATTCCAAATTTAGGAGCAATATTAGAAGCAATTTGTTGTGCTAATCTGCATTACTACACTAATGGAGAGCTGGTAACAACATAAGCTATGATGAAAGCTTCTATTTCAGCCCTTGTGGTTTTATGTTGAATATAATTCTACCAAAAGGATTTTAAAAAACATATTTAAGTCTCTCCTTGTTGGTCAGAAGCCTGCATCTGTACTGTACCATGAGGCAGGCAACCTCTTATTCTATCCAGCCTGTTTTATCAGCAAAAGGGCTCTTAGGTAGATGGCTTGCATTTAAGCACTGCATTATATTTTTATAGCGCAGAAATCTAAATCATGTTGTCTATCAGTGAAAGATTGTGCTAAAGGTTACTGAGATAACTTTTTATAGGAAGGCCTCTGCCCACTCCGCAGTTTTATATAAATACTACCATTATCATTCAGCAATGTTAGCATGAGTAGAATATTGTGTTTCCTTTAAATTGTACACCCCACTCTTCCAAGATATGTAGCTTATATAGCTACAATAATATATCAAATCATAAGAAAGATAATTACCATGGGTAACTTAGCAGATACACTAGGTTTGGGCCTCTATTTTCCACAGCTTATGTCCCCGCTTCTTTTGCCATGATTGCACAAATGGCAATGATCAATTTTTTCTGATCTTAATTTTATTGCAACTTCTTCTACCACTAACACCACCTTACATACATTAAGGGAGAACAGTTGGGAATAGAGACATTTGAACAGATGTATATGGCTCAGAAATGTCCATAGGGAAGTCAACACAACATGCAGTGGAAGCCCCCCTCTACCTCCTTTTTACAACAGGTATTACAGCTACCCTCCACATATAAAAAGAGGTCATGTTGCAGTTGTTCTGGTTAACCTATCTGTTTTAAATGTTGTTGACCACTTTCCCCCCAACACGGTTCTGACACGGCTCCTGGCTCTATAGAGGTCACAGTTATCCTTGTTTAATATTCTGGCTGAATTCAGATACCAGCCAGAATCACATCTAAAAACAAGATCTTCCCAGAAAATCTGAAGACTCACTGGATAATAAATAGGAGGCTAAAGAGATGAGAACCTTTAGAGTCAGTTGCCTATGGAATTGATTAGTAATATATACACAATGCAGAACAAATTGTAGCAGTTATTACATTTTTCCAGCTATGCATAAATGCACTGCCTTTGGTTGCTATAGCAACACCATAGCTGCAGCAGGAAACCAAGAGGCGTGGCTTGATACAATTTTAATTAGCATTTGTGCTGCAAATTAATGTTAAATAGAAAGTCAATAATAAATGAAAAAAGCTGTTATAAACAATGAGGACGAGGTTTAAAATCAGAAGATTCAAACATGTTAGCAGATGTACTATAAAAAAAAGAAGATAAGGAAGAAAGCAAAAATTCTTGTGTGCTTTTTTCCCAAGAAAATAGGTTTCCAAAGAAGATTTCAATATAGAGATATCTATATTCAATATCTACTCAGCAGGCAAAATCATTTATTGTCGCTTTCCATATTTAGGTGGTTGATTTTGTGTTTAATAAGATGTTATTTGTCATTTGTTAGTGGAATCACAGGATAAATATAATATATTAAGGGTGAAACTATTTAGTCATCTGTTGAAACAATAATCAATGTGCACAAGTCAATGAGAAGGAAAAATACAAAGCAGGGTGGGGCACTATGAACTTTTTCTTGGAACCCTAGGTTGAAGATGATCCACTTAATTTAATTTTGGGAGCATATAGTCTCTCTAATCGATGTCTAAGAGTATAAAACTAGGGGATAAGAGGCCGTAAGATAGAGGTCTCATTATCTTCATGGTTCTTTATTCTGTTTCTTTTTCTTTCTGTGAGTGAAGAACATTCTTGTCTGAAATATTAACTCATGCAATTCAATCTGCTAAGTCTCAATCTCATGCCAGTATTTGAGATCAATAGAAATTTGAGTTACATTTAGCCAGAAGATTCCAACCACATTCCTTCATAAAGTGAAAGTAAGTCTAAATAAATTATTAGAGTAGAAATCTTATCATTGTTTGCTCACCTATAACTAAGGATATATTTGTAAATAGTATGCATTTCTCCAATAGAAAGAGAATGAATTTGAGCACCTCAATTTCAATATTACTTCTACATTAGCTGAATTACTTCTAATATAAATGAATATGCATCTTCTTTTAGTAAGGCCTAGGTCCTAATAGGTAAAGTTTGGCCCCATTTTTTTTTCTTTTGTTCACTAGAATATTTTATTCACTGATTTGCTTATTTTGGTCTATGTTTTTTTTACTTGGAAAACAATAACAAACACATTAGTTGTAAGCTATATGTATACTTATTTTTAAAAAATATATATTCAAAAGAGAATAATAAATAATAATATAGTTTTATTTTATGTTATATTTGTGTGTGTTTAAAGTTTATTTGGCTATGTATAGAAATAAATATTTATACTGTCTACTTGGTCAACAAAGAAACTTGTTTTTAGTGACCAGTGAGTAGTTCTGGGCCAATGTGAAAAAAACAGAAAAATAGATGCTATTTCAAATCATTTTTCTTAAAATAAATGAAACATTTGCTCATCCTATTAAAAGAAGAGGAGAAAGAAATAGAGCCTGAGTAACAAACATCAATAATTCTGCTCATTTAGGATTCATATTAGCTTTCCTAACAATAATTAGCAAACATCTCAATATTCTAATGCAGCCATAATTTATTTTCAAAAGTTATCCTGTTTGATGACTCATGGAAACCTGATCTTCCATTTTAATGTCATATTGTCTCTTGAGAAATGTGTGTTATTTTAAAAGTGCTCCCATTTGAAAGGTGAAATCAAGACACTGAGGACAGGAGATATAGCATTTATATGTGTAGTAACTGAACACATATAAATCACTTAATATTTGTCATAACAGGAAGTTATGAGTAGGAAAAACATATCTATTTAGTATTCTTTGAAAATAAATGAGAGAGAATTACTACTTCTCCTAATCAAGCTAATATAGCTAAAATTGAGATAGATATTTCTGGCACTTCCAATACATGATTATACATATCATAACAGCTGCAAGAATTGTGTATGTGCAAAATTGGAAACAAGAAGATAGACCACCTATGGAGATGGTCATTGATAAAAATTTTGAATGTGCAGAAATGGACAGACTGACACTAAAAATAAAAAGAAAAGAGGAGAAAGAATATTAGTCTGGAATAATCTGTATAAATGGATAGATTATAAATATAAGAATATACGATAAGGATTGTAAATAATTATAAGATTTATTTGTCACGGTGGGGTTAAAGTGCTTGTTATCATGTAAATATTTGTAAAATTCAATAAAAATATTAAAAAAATAAAATAAAATTGAGATAGATATTTCTTTTTTCCTATAGCAAAATACCATGTTTTCACTAAAAAGCAAAACGTAGCTGTAGTCACATTCACTTATGCAGATGGCAATTTAAACCAGATTGAAATCAAAAATTACAGTTCAGAGTACATTTGAAATTACTGTGGGGATTCCTCATGGCTAAGAGTAAAGAGAGTATGTTTGTTTCAAAAATTATATTGTTTTTAACCAAGGGATGCCAAATGGCTATCTTCTGCAATCCCACCAGTCTCATGGCACCCAATTTGGCATCAAATTTTGTTAAACAGATTTCTTTGTGAATATATCTGCTGTGGTCCACTTAAAACTGAACTTCAAGACTGCTTTCCATGTGGCCTTCTCACCTGCCTTTCCCATCTCACTTTCCCAACCACTTAGAGAATGATATATAGTTATTTACTATTTCTTTATTATCATGCCATCTATCCCATTCCAATTAATGCGCTAAATTGGCTTCTAATGATTTACATTTCTCTTTACAATATGTAGGTTAAAAAAAATCATAAAATATAATAACTGTCAAGTTCAAGTCCAAAAGCAACCCGGTAATATCTGATTCTTTCTTTGCTGATACCTAATGAACAGAAATTTGCCAAATTAAAGTTATAACCTAATACATACATTCTGAGAGGGGTGTAGGACAACTTGCTATGGCCAACTCACCAAAGCCAACTGATTACAGCCAACTCATTGCAGCCAACTTGCTGTGGTAAACTAGCTGTGGCACAATTCATGCAGAGATCATCCGTGGCTTTGGGGTGAGCTTTCATCAATATGCAGATGATACACAGCTGTATATTTCCACCCCAGGCCA
>JAEANM010024679.1:0-11104 GCA_017656035.1 Myanophis thanlyinensis | reverse complement strand
ATAATAATAATAATAATAATAATAAAAAGAACTTCAGCATAACCAGGTTCCAGAAGGCAATCAATGTTGGGGTAAGCCTTACCTGCTTCTTAGTGCAGGGGCTGTGATGACAAAATATTGGCCTCTAAGCCTCAGCTCCTTACTTCATGGAAGTGGACAACTCCCAATAATTAAAATATAATTCTAGATTATAATTAAGAATAAGACATTCATTGTAGGATGGGTCAGTTCTAGATGTCACAGATGTCAGTGGGATTATCTTAATGCCAAGCCATAGAGGGCTTTATAAATCAAAGCCAGCACTTTGAATGACACTTGGAAAGTCTTGGCAGCCAATAAAGACCCACAGAAGAAGCAGAAATGTAGTAATCCCTTGTGGCTGAGTCAGGCTGCTACAGTTTGCACCAAATGTAATTTCCAAATGGCCTTTCAGGACAGCCTCAGGTAGTAAAGCAGAAATGTATATAAAGCACTGTTGGTATTGTAGAGTCTGAGTTTCCAGTACAACTAGCATAGGACACAAACTTGCCCAAAGGTGGCAGAGAATCTCAATGAACAAACAACAAATTTCATCTTGATTAAGTTCAGCTGTTTCTTCCCATCTAGACCTCAGCATCTTCCAGATGTTTCCATCTTAGATTGAGCTGGTGCTGATGTCTATGTTTAGCTTACAGTTATACAGGTATGTTGGTATTTGATTAACATTTGGTAAATCACGTTAAGAAATGTTTTAGAAAATATCAATAAGGGATTGGGATAAAGCCATTGCAAAAAAAAAATAGAACCATGCAAGGAAGGAAGGAAGAAAACTCCCTGGCCTTGCTGTGCTTTGTAGATGTCTTTAAATTTCTCCCAGTTTTTTTTTCTAGTAACAAAGGTAAATTGAGGAGACATTGCTGCAGAATGGGTGCAACTGGAGTGGGGAGCCATGGAGGCCCTGAGAAGGTTGCTATTGTAGTTTCTTTGTTGTAATAGGGACAGAACTAGAGATTTATGTCCATGAGATTGCATTTTATATAAAGAATAAAGGGTTTTCTTGATTAGGTTTCCATAGGTGAATGAGAAAACAGATGCTGTGTTGTCCTGCAGTTGTCTTTAATATCTCAACTTGGTGCAGGAATGTCAGAAAAATCCTCTCTGACATTCGGTCTGCCTCTGGAAATCCCCCAAAGAAGAAGGAAAAGAGGAACAGATACCATCCTGCAGTCTGCTACATAAGAATAAGCACACATAGGTACTGCACACCTACACAAATGCTACTCTGCATGTATATTTTAAATTTCTGGAAATATAAAAAAAGCCTTAAAGTTTGCACTGGAAACCCCAGTAAATGTTTCTTCTAAATAGTCAACCAACACTGACAGAACAAGTTGCTAGAATATAAACTGAGAGAAACCCCCCTCTTTACTACCACTGATGATGTTACCTAGTTTGGGTAATGAAATGTCTGCAAGAAAACAACCGAGCTCAGAGAGCACCAAGGATCTCTCAAATGTCTTTTTTTTTCAGGCATTTATTAGAATTTAGCTCCTCATCCCCACTAAATCCAACAGAGAAATGCAAGCTCTGTAAAAACCCCATAGCAGAACTGCTGGTATTACTATTTTGCTTTCATAATGCTCATAATTACAGTAAATACTACATATGCCTTCAATGGATTCCAAGCAACTACATTGAAGTAAAAAATATCTAGATAGCAGGTATCCTCAAAGCCTTTCTCTTTTTGAATATGGATTGATGTGTAAGTGCAGGGTGTTGACCATACTGCCAAGTCTACCAACTTTTTACTGATTTTTTTTAATGCTTCACTGTTGATTTTGGTGCTTTTATTTATTTTTCTTTTTAATTCTTCTCCTTTGTATCTTCTTTACAGCTACAGCTCAGGTGTTTTCCCCAAATCATGGAATAAATGCATACAGATCCATACAATGAAAAATGTGAACAGGTATTCTAGAAATTTATTCTGCTTTGTTTTTAATATGGAGTGGAATAAATATGGGATATTTATTACTTTGGTAGTACCTCATGCAGCAGGTTAATTCTTGAGTAACCTATTGGCCAGCTGGCAGGAAAGAGAAATGAGCATAGTTCTCCAAATTTCAGGATCAGCAAAAAGAAGGGGAAATTAAATTACTGAAAGTTTCTCTTTTAAGAATATGCATATGTCTTAAATTTATAGTATATATTAATGTTTTAATTCTGAGAATATAAAATGACTGTATGTTTATAGTAAGGTTTCATATTTTAAAAATCAATGAAACTGAAGATGAACACTAGCACCTTTCAAGCTACTTTGGGGCATAGAAACACTGTGTCCTTGGAGAGCCTTCCTACATTGGCACAGGATTTATGCTATAGCTGGGTGATGATTGTGTAGGTTATTCCTAGTATTCCAGCATTGTGACAGAGTTTGCTGAAATGAGATTATTGTGTATATAAGGTTTTCTACACTGAGCTGCTGCTGCTTTAAGAAATTCACTGTAATATAAGTGCAGTTCCTGATTTTTAATAAAAGTACAGATCTATGCTTAAAAAGTGTCACAACCTTAGATTTCTTATGATACATAATTTTTATATTGATTTTCCATTTGTAAAAAAAACCCCTCCAAATACATAAATAAACTCAATCAGTTTATTTTGGGTGCAAATTAATTAGGAGAATGATCGTTATCTCTTTACCCATCCCTATCCACATTTGCATTTACTGCTAAAATGGAAGACCTTAATATTACACCTCTCAGCTATGCTTCTTCTGAACACACAAATGTCATTGTATATAGATGCATATACTAGAGTCCACAGTCTGGCAAGATTCTGTCTATAGGTATGAAACAATAGGAAAAAAAACTCAACTTGGAAGAATCACCACGTGTCATTCTTGGTTTTGGACATGACACCCATAAAATTTCTCTTTCATGTTCTCACAACATGACTAATATCTGTATTTTCTCTTTAGGGAACTTTGCTATTTTTACCAATTTCACTTCTTAAGAAACTTTATGCCACTAATGCTAAGCAACTACCTTTTTCACAAAACAGCATCGGGAACAATCACTTTTCATGTCAGACAACAGGCCAAATTTTATTAACTCGTGTATTTGGGGCTCAAGGACTACACTGCAAGAGTTCCCCAACTTTTCTTATGTGGGAATAAAATTATTCATAAGAAACTCCTTATAATACCTAGGATTGCTTTGTGTGCCAAATGTTGTTGGTAAACCCACAAAGAAAAAATGGGTGAAATATTATTTTTTCAAATAAATATTCTCCTACAAAAGGATTAACAGACATATTGCTTTTGATGATGTTAAATAGTTATGTACTAACTTTCATTGCCTTTAATACAGGCTATAATATAGTTTCCATGTTCCTTTTTAAAACTATCCAAATCAATGGTCTTTAAACCATCTTGTAACACTGTAGTAGGTTTCATTGTTCAACCTCCTTTCAACTGTCAAGAACCTCCTACCATCATATTCATTGGATGGTCTAACACAAGAGAAAATATTCCTTCCTATTTAATAAGTTCATCCATAATTATGTATTTTCCTAGTTTTTCTTTTCCTTGCCTTTTTTCTAAGCTAAAGTATCTCAACATTAGTAACTTTGTTCATTTTTTTCCCATTTAACTACAAAGACCACAAATAGTTATTCCAAATGTCATATTATATATATTTATTTAAATATTAGATAGCTTGGGTTATTTATTTTCTTTCCTAATGATTCCCAACCCGGAATTTGCAGTAGTCATGTATTCAGTTATCGTTTTAATAAAAATATTCTCCAGAAAAAGACATTCCAAATGATCTTCAGTTTTACTGTTAAGTTTTGGAACTGCTGTGTGGTAGGAGCAACCATCTGTCATTTAATTTTTAATTTCGTCTCTTTTGATAGCTTTTTTTCCCCTCAACTTGCCTAACAGAAACATTTCCAATTTTTGAACATGATTCTACTCTGAGCCAGAAGCTCTGCAAAAAAAATTATAAGTGTTCTAACACCTCTTTGAGGTTAAACAGCAACAGATTTGTTGAACAGAACAAAAACTTACGCTTTTCCACAATATTTCTTAGAACTGCTCCCTATGTCCCATTTCTAGCAAGCACTGAGATCGCCCACCTCACTTACCTACACACTCTACAGAAGCAGATAAGATGACATATTGAAATCTTCCCTATCTTCAAATACCATCCAGGCAATCAAAATTTCATGTCACAACTACATTTCACAACTTCTCCTCACTCTTGATGACACTGTGCATTATGGTTGCAAATTCTTTCCAAGCTCTGTGTTTCAGAAAACTGGAAACCTGCCATCTTTAAAGAAAGTAGGTCAGTCAGCGGTTCTACATGCTTCTCATCTCTCTGTATCTCTAATCATTATATCAGCTACATTCTGAATTACCCTATCTATTTCTCAAAGAACCTTAGTGCAATGGTATATCCAATGAGTGGGCCCCACTTAAGAAATAATTTTGTTAGAGACTATGCAGTACTAAGCTGCTAATATTTACCAGATTTCATATTTTGTTTCCTACTCTGCACTGACCCAAAGATCTAATAATTAGAAAGGACAAAGGTTGACAATCTTGACTTCCATGATCTGGTTGCAAAGCCAGTCTCTCTGCATTTTATTATCATAATTTTTTCTTGATTTATTTATTTATTTATTTTATTAACAGGATTTATATACCGCCCCCACTCCCAGGGGACTCGGGGCGGTGTACAGCCAGATAAAAAACACATATGTAAACAATTTAAAAACTAGTTAAAATTAATTAAATAAAGGCTGATTGAGATTATAAAATCAAACAATTAAAATTTGATGTTAAGAAACCACAATTAAAATAAATGAAATTTAAAATTTAAAAATTTAAGATTTAGAAATTAAACAATTTAAAATTTAAGCCCTAAAATATTAAGGTATTAGGCCAGACCTGCTAGCTGGAAAAGGTGGGTTTTAGCCTAGATGCCTAAGTACAGAGTTGCTGGGATTCAGAAAGCATGTAAATGTAATCAATTATTGTTGGTCACAATCATTGATCTGGCCAGCCAGATCTTTAGATAGGATTTTGTGCTTTCATCCACCAACCTAGTTCTTCCCAATGACCTGGGGTAGGCAGATTTCTTTTTTGATGGTGTTAAAGGATTTTTACACAGGATGTAAGCTGTTCTGAGTAAAGCTGCCTTTTGAGGCGATTTTGTCAATGCCAATGGTATTCAACTGCTGCTCCAGATATTTAGTATTTTTATTATGTTCATGGATCTAGATTCTTTTATTTATCTTAACTTGTGCCTTTATAGACTTCCCTATAAAATACATAATGGTATATGGTGATGATCTTGGGAGCCAGGTTGAAGAGCCATTGACTGTAAAACAGTCAGGTAAGAGGCAGTTGAGTCCACAGAAGGAATTGGGTATTGCAAAGTCTCAGAAGGGACTCTCCATAGTTACTTAAAGTGTAACAGTGAAGGGGACAGGCGTATTTTCAAATCTGTAAAATTCTGTTAATGTAACCTTACAATAAGGTTAGACCTAGTACTTCTGGATGTGTTTCTTCCTTGGACTGCCTCATAGGGCTAACAAAATCTGTATGTGCATCTTTCTTTTTTGCTTGCTTCGGGTTTTTCTGGAATTGCTCTGCAATGTTTCATCATTATCAAGTTTATTATCAGTCTATATTTAGTCTCAGTAGTACTGACTTCTAGCATGTAAATCTTTCAGTTTGAAGAATTTCTGATAATTTTGAACTTTCTCTCTTAAGTGGAGATACATGAAAGTTCTCTCTCTACTGTTATAGAATGTATTTCCAAAGACGTTCTGCCTAATTAGTCTAATATTGAACAAGCAAACAAAAAATTCAATTTGGATTCAGTGTACATATTTGTTTTTTCGTGAAAAGGCTTGCTTTTGCCCGATGTATTTTATTATTGAATACCACTTTCTACATTTCTGTCTTTCTTTCTGCCGTTCAATTTAGTGCATTTTTAAATGAAAAGTTGTATTTTAAAAAATGATGTGACCCCCCCCCATCCCACACCATCCCTCCTGTAGGTTGATTGCTTTCCCATCCTACATATTAAAAGAAACAAAAAGAAAGTAAAAGTACTGAGCACCAGCAGGAATAATTTTTCACCCGT
The DNA here is from genome assembly GCA_017656035.1 of Myanophis thanlyinensis. Lineage (NCBI taxonomy): Eukaryota > Metazoa > Chordata > Lepidosauria > Squamata > Homalopsidae > Myanophis > Myanophis thanlyinensis. The sequence goes on along the minus strand of JAEANM010024679.1, from coordinate 4,967 downwards.
TCTGCAGTGGGATTTTTAATAGGTTCTAAATGCATAATTGGTCATGTCGTGGGCTTCCTTTTTAAATGAGAATGTCAGCAGGCTGGCTTTGCGGCAAAATGTAATGTCTTAGGCTGCTCCACTCAAGCCTGGCAGCAGGTGTCACAATTCACCTCCTTATACTTGGCCCATTGAAAGCAGATTTCATCCAATTGACCTTCACTAAGAGGTCAACTGACCCATAATTACAAAACTGAAGTTGCTTAGCTGGAACTGTCTTACGGACCTGCACCTGGAGATTTGCACCAGCCACTGAACACACTGACCTCTCTCTCTCCTTCATATAAAGGCCCACTATGCAAGGCACAAGAATAGGCAATTATTATTTAGGCATATCTACCTATCTATCTATCTACAATTCAGATGAAAATTTTGATCAACGTTTGGAAATTTCCATACTGGTTGTCTTTTTCTGTTAAATATACTCATTTAATCTGCTGCAAAAGAGAATTCGTTGCCTTGCCAATATTTAATCCTATTATATTGATTGGCTAGAACTGTCAGCCTATATAATATATTTTTAACCTTTCTTTTCTTCATCCTTAATGTTATTCCTTTGAGTACTATTTGTTTTAAATAAAATATTCAAAACCCAGTTTTCAATGTAATCAGGAAAAGAATTATAAGCAAGTAGATGGAAGAAACAAAAAAATAAAATTTGGAAAAGTAAATAATATGCAAAACAGTGTATTTTTTCCTCTCTTAAAACTACATCTCTTCTTAAATAATTGCTACAGCTAACGTTTTTGACAGTGGGCAATTTATGAATGATAAAATAGACTTTTTTCCTCGTCCACATTAATAATACTGGGCAGCTGTTGTATTTCTCCTTTTACTAAGTAAGAAAGATGCCCGAGGTCTGCCTATTTCATGCATGGGAAAAGCACACAGATGCCCCATGTTATCTCACACCTCTTCCCGAAGTTTTACTGGACTATTTCAGAAATCCTACGTAATGCTTCATTGTTGCATAGATCTGAGAATGGCCAAATAGTTTAAAAATAGTAAGGAATCTTCTTGAACCAACCTTCGCTCCTCTTGCATTTATTCAGTGCAAAGGTTTCTTTCTTTTTTCCTATTTCCAATTTAGATCTTTTGTTATTCATTGTAATGTTATAGAAATAAACTCAAATATATGTAATTTATGAACAAACTTGCCATGTAATCTGCAGAAGGAAAACTCACAAAATACACTTTTTCCAATGGCTTTCTGCCTTATGCTTTTAGCTACAGCTATATTTGGGCTACAAAAATACAGACATCCAGAGATTTCTGTGTAATTAATAATAACACAAGAATTCTTGGTTCTTACTTTGCACTTGAAAGTACCATATGGTGCATAGGAGAAAATTATTCAGGCTTCTACCAATAGACATGCAGCAAGACATAAGGAATTATTTAGGAAGCCAAGATACTACAATAAACTTATGTGTTAGTGTAGCAGTTGTAAATACAGACTGCCCTCAATTTACATCACAATTGGGACAAGAATTTGTGTTGCTAAAAAAAAAAAAGGTGCACTTTAAGTGAGCTCTGCCCAATCTTATAACCTTTTTGTCATGGTTAAGTAGATCAGTTAAGTGAATCATGCAATAGTTAAGGAAATCCAGCTGCCCCCACTGATTTTCCTTATTGGAAGCTGGCAGTGAAGGTCACAAATAGTGATCACATGATTCTAGGATGCTGCAACTCTTGTAAATGCATGCTGGTTCCTGAATGCCTGCGTTTTGGTCATATGACCATGGGATGCTGCTACTGTAACTTGTGGACTATCTGTATGTTAAGCACAGAGGTTAAGGTTAGGTTAAATGTATTGCTTCATTGCTTCTTGCTTCAAGTTTAATTTTTCACAAGATTAGGCTGAGGGAATGTCTATCATCAGGGACAAGAATACTGAAATGCAAATAATCACATTTCCCTGTTCCAAAACTAGTTGTTCTATATGACTTCATTGTCAAGATGTAACTTTTCTTGGAGTCTCAGAAATATTGGAAATGGGTGAACCTTTACAAAACTAGTTGATATTTTTACACTGGTGGCATAATAATCAATCATAATGGTAACTGGAAATTCAATAGCCATCTTCTTGGTAATATCAATCTACTCTACTTTTATTATATATAATATTACTGTATAATTTACCAGATCTTACTACATCATTCATCTTTTCTCAAACTGTATTGGGATGTACATTAGAACTGCAGCTCCAAGTAATCTTGGAATTGCAATTTTAACATCTGGCAGGAATGAAATTACAAAAGACGATTTATTTTGTAAGCAAAAAAGAGGCATGAGGATCAAGGACAGAAAGATACTGATTTGTTGATGTTTGCCAATAGTTATTGCCATAAGCTTTAATTGATCAAGAATCTTAATTTTGAAACACAAATGTATGTTTTAAAATTTGATACCTTCGTAAGTTTCGTCAGCTAAATCATGGACCTCTCGTGTTTCAAAATGTCATTTTTATATCAGCAGTATTATTTGGAGGTGACTTTTCCAACTTAGCCCACTCTTGCTAGCTAGGTATTCCAAAAGCAACAGTCCCAACACATCTAGAAAACAGCAGGTCAGTAAATGCTACTGTTCAACATATGCAGTTATCAAAATGCAAGCTGGATGTATACTTTTTTTTTTTTTTTTAAACAAATGGGCCAGTATGTATATAAAAGTTAATAAGACAAATTATCATTGCAATTAAAACACTTTTTTTTCTTTCTTCCCTTGTACCACATATTTTCTCCCCCTCCCTATTTTTTCCTTCTCCTAATTTCCTGTTTTTATTTTTCTTTGTATTTTGTATTCAAACAAAGCAAACAAAGCATCATCCTTTGGTATATAAAGGAAGGTATATAAAGAAAAGTAGAATGAATAAAACTTGTCCAAGAAATCAAAAGATAGCACTATTCTACTTCCTAACTAATAAGAATGAATTTCTATTCACTTCTGTTTTATTATTATGGTTTGTTGCACCATCAGCCAGATATTCAGACTGGGTTTGGCATTTTTATCAAGCTATCAAGTCCTTCCCAAGCACCTGGGATAGGCAGATGTTGAAATCTGATTGTGTTAAATCTGATTGTATCATTGCAAAATAACTGTTTTGAGTTAAAGCTGCCTTTTGCAATTGACGAATGATGATTTTGTCACTGCCAATGCTGCTCAAGTAATGCTCCAATTATTTTGGGATTTCATCCAAGGCATCTATTAATATTGGTATTATCTTCGCTTTCTTTTGCCACAGTCTTTCTATTTCTATTTGCAGGTCTTTGAATTTTGTGATCTTCTCCTATTCTTCCTCTTCTATTCTGCTGTTTCCAGGTACTGCCACATCCATTATTCAGACTTTTTTGTCCTTCTTATCAACAATTGTTAAGTCTGGGATGGTGCTTCACTGGATGAACGCTGAAACCCCAGAGCACTTTGGCTTCTTCATTTTCTATTACTTTGTCTATTGTATGTTTTATGAGCCAAGACATTATCAATCCATATTTGTAAATCCCTCAACCCTGCTCATTTTTTACTACTATTTCAATTGTATATTCCCTCCAATTTTTCATTACTGGCACATGATAACTTTTACACCTCTTGCAGCGAATCATTTTGGAGATTGTGTTATGTCATTACTTATAATTAGTAATGATTATTGTTGTTGCTATAATTATTACTGGGTTTTTTCCTGCTTCTGTAAACAATCTGAACTTCAAATAATTTAATGATTTTTCAGTTCTGATCTTGACTGCATTAGTTTGAATAGTTTGCTTTTGAGCCACCAAAATCCAGATGTCGTTTTTTTTCTTTTAATGTTCCAGTTGTAAGATACTGCCAGCTTTTATTTTTATCTACTTCTGTCTCAGTTTCCTGTAGAAATTGACCATGAAATACTTTTCTTTGCATTCCGTTTGTGTTTTTATTACATTATTCAATATTTAATTTTTGTTTTCTATACACTTAGCAAATTCCAATTTTTAATTTGCATCAATGTTTATTCTTTACTGTCTTTTACCCAATTTGTCAATGCATGTTTTTCTTCTTTGATGGTCTGCTTGACTGAAGTAAACTTCTGCCTCCATTTCTGTGGGGCAGGTATCATCTATCAGTATCAGAATGGGGATGTAATACATAGTGAATAGTCATAAGTTTTTTTTTGTTTATTTATTGGTCCAAACTGTCCAGTTCAGATTGTGTCCAGTTAATAATTCCAGCAGTGTGCCATATGACAGGTATGGCCCAGATATTGATGGCTTTGAAGTTGTTTGCACTTCAATTTTTCAGTTTTTTTCCTTAGCAGCTTTGTCACTCTCTGAATATATTCTTTATTAATCACATTTTCAACTTGTCCATGCTTGATGTTATCCAGCTGTAAAATGTCCAGATACTAATAAGCTTCATCATAACCACTCCTGATGGTTTGCCATTCTGCCTTTCAATTCCATTATTGTTTGCTGCACTTTATTGCTACTATAGCACATTTCTCTAGGCCAAATTCCATTGCTGTATCTGTGCTAAAAATTCTTCCAGATTTTCTCAATGACTGGATTTCAATTTCTGGTTTCTGGTTTTACATAAAGTTTCGATTTCTGGTTTTACATAAAGTTTCAGATCATCCCTATAAAGCAAATGTGAACTTTTTCTAGCATTTTTTGCTGCTTGATTTCAAAATCATTAAATGCAGGATCACTGCAATGACAAATAATAAAGGTGATATCAGTCACCCTATAAGATACCTCTGCTAATACTCCTATATACTAAAACATATTTTTTCAGGCAGGAAGCTTGATACATGCTAATATTTAAAAAAATATACAGCTGTGATTTCATCTAGATGCCTAGAGAGTGGTTGGAGGTCCGGTCACTCTGAATCTGACCGAACACTTTTACGAGCCTATATTAGGATGTATTTAGTGGCGATAAGGGTGGCGAAGCGT
>JAEANM010024678.1:0-11104 GCA_017656035.1 Myanophis thanlyinensis | reverse complement strand
ACACACACACACATATATTTACACACACACTGAGAATATGTGTGTATGTTTATGCGTGTGTGTGTATATGAGTAATTTTTTAATGAATGAAAACAGAAAATCCTTTGTTAGTATTAAGAAAATTCCATTCACTGAGCATTTGGCAGAGCTGGATTTAATGCTTTGAAAGTAGAAGACTGATCTAGTGGAAATTTTCAGAGAATACAGAAGTGTTCAGAGGCCCCGATTAAGCTACAGACCTGCAGGCTGATTTAAAAAATGAAATACTGTATACTCAACTTTCAAAGAAATCTTTCAACATACATAACCTTAAATAAATTAAGTTTCTGATATGAGGAAAATTAATGATCACTACTTTATGGATGCTAGTTTTCTGCAGATGAAAGCTAATAGTTCCTTGGCTGTTCCTTCAATAACCACAACCATTAATGAGTTTCTACTACAAAAATATATGGTAATCAAAAGAACCCTGCATTATAAATTTCCTATGCAAATTAGAATTCAATATGAATAGGTATCAAATGATTTCTTTCATGATTACAACTCTAGAAATGGTGCAATTAAAATTTATATAAATTATACTTCTACTTAGTGTCTTCTTTCCCCTCTCCCCACCAACTACAGGTAATCCTCGACTCACAACTATTTATTTAGTGAACGTTCAAAATTAAAATAGCACTGAAAAACCTAATTTATGACCATTTTCAGATTACAACCATTGCAGCATCCCCATGGTCACATGATCAAAATTCAGGCACCTGGCAACTGACTCATATTAATGATGGCTACAGTGTCCTGGGGTCATGTGATCACTTCTGACAACAAAGTCAACAGGGAAGCCATGTTCATTTAGCAACTGTGTAACTACAGTAACTTAACAAGTAAAGCGATTCACTTAACAACTATGGGCAGAAAAGTCGTAATATGGGGCAAAATTCACTTAATAACTGTCTCACTTAACAACAGAAAGTTTACGCTCAATTGTGATCATAAGTCAAGGACTACCTTCCTATGGGACATTTATGGGGTTCCATAAAGCCAGAAACATTGTGGCTGACCTCACACACCCCCATATGCGATCTTTACTCTCCTGCCATCTGGAAAGAGGTACAAAAGCATTTGGACTTGCACATTCAGACTGTGTAACATTTCTTTCCACAAGCCATCAGACTCCTCAACACAAAGAAACTGGAACTATAAATACTTTGTGTATTTATAGTTTTTTTTTCTAAGTTTTTAGTTTTAGAGTTATGTGTAATTCTATGTTCTGCTTTTTTAATCTATGTTGTCTGGTGTAGCACCTTGGTCCTGGGGAAACATTGTTTCGATTTACTGTACTATATATTGTTGAAATGACAACAAAGCCTACTTGACATGACTTGATTTATTTCTTTACCCAGCAGTCCTTATCATGCTTTTGTCAATCACTAATCTATTTTTTCATCTTAATGATTCTGTACTTGATATAATTATTGCATTACCATACCTGGCACACATTGAATCAAATTAGCAAGCATTGCACTAAAATGGGCTCTCATGTCCTTCAGAATATCAACTTCTTTATCATTTTCAGCTTCCAACAACATGCGAGTTAGGTCAACATATTCTAAGAATAAGGCTCCCAGGGCTAGGGTATCTCGTTCCAAGGCACCATTTGTACTGTAACAAAGGAAAATAGTATGGATTAAGGAGTCATCCAGAAGAAACCACAAGTGTGCATGACAGACTAGAATTTACAGTATAAGTCAAAACTGTTATCAAGAATTAAAAAGGAAACTATACAGCAATTACATAGGAAAAAGCTATTTTAACAGATTCAAGAAATGACTGTTATCAGACAAGCAATTGGCACTATCACAGGGTTTTCTTCTATTTGAAAAGCAGTATATCCTACCTATCACTTATCACACCAGCATCAGCAAGTAATTCAAAAATTCGCAACAGCTGTAATCGTAAGAGATCTCTGCGCTCACGACGTTTCTTATTCTGTATTGCAGAAAAATAGGGCAATATTAGTTACATCTACTCTCTGCATCTTGGTCTTAAAAATAAAACATAGCTGAGAATAAGGAGTTCAGAATCTGTTTTAAAGCTGTACAGCAATTTTCAAATTGTCTGAACTTTTTAACACTGAAGATGGTTCTTCAGACAATTGGCAGTGGTGCACCAATTGGAGGTGGGCGTCTCCCATAAAAACCATCTTGCTGGCTACTAAACAAATCTGTGTAGATTAACACAAGAGAAAATAAAGTATCAGTTATGGTCCATCAGAGAAAGCACTAATGTAGAAACTGTTAACCACCTAAGTAGTTGCTCCTACGAGGCTACTTGATGCCTTTCAATGGGCTGTGATAGGCCTTTGAGCTGTTTTTAGCAGCCATCATGTGAACTATTTGCCAACAGCTAAGCCATTCAAAAGGCCTAGTCAATGTTTTCTCAGGTATCCTGCAGCAGCTGCTGCTCACTGTGGTTAATTCTATCCAGAGGTGAAATTCAGTAGGTTCTAGCAGGTTCGCTAGAACCGGTAATAAAATTTCTAAGCAGTTCAGAGAACCAGTTGTTAGAAGAAATCTCCTTTTGTTTTGTTTTTTCACTTTACAGGGTTAATCCTGTAAGTAAGGCAGGAAAAAAACATTCACTTTCACCCAGTCACATGACCCCCCAGCCACGCCCACAGAACCATTTGAATTCCACCAGATTCTATCCCACTGTATCTGCCAAGGTTTGTCTGCTTTTTCAATATCCTTCTTTTCCCTTTCTCTTTCTGACTTCTATGTTGCCACATACAGTGTTGTAGCTAAACTCTATAAAGAGTTGGTCTGTACAGTTTTAAGGAAGAGAGATAAAGGGACAGGAGGAGAGAGATGTGGGCATTCCAACCACCACATGTTTTCACACATAATTTCTATTGTCAAATAATTGAAAATCAGAAATCCCTAAGAGACAACAGATCCTCCAATAGTGTCTAATTACTACCAACTTCCAAATTAATAATATTTTTCATAGATATTTATTTTTTCTTTGTAGCAACTTTCATTGTGACAAATTAAATGCTTTATGTTGCAAGTATTGTTTTTTATTTATTACTACTACTATTACTAAAATCATTTGATTTTCAAATATCTTACAAAGGAATTTTTTTATTTAAAAAACAATTTATTTAATATTTTAGCCCAAAATAATTTTATTGATTAATTTCAATCCTATTTACCATCTATTAAATATTTATATCTTAACTTTATTACCAACCTCTGGTCTTCTCTCTAATGCTTCTTTCATTAGAGGATGAAGTTCTTCCACTAATTCCCTAAATTAAAAACAAAATAATATTTTTCAAATAAATTTCTTTATAATTAAGTAGACTGCAGTTGTAATATGTATGAGACTATATGTGCCTTCTCCAAATGTATGTTTATTTTTTGGGTGCATTCTGAAAAGAGACAGTGAATTCTTGAATGCTTCCACAAAAACAGATCAATTACCTTGATTCTATGGCCCATGTTTCTTTTTTAATAGTAAATTTATTAAAGTTTACAGTTGCAACTAAGGTAAAGAATAATAGAAACTAAAAAGAAAAAGACTGCAGAAAAGAAAGAAAAAAAGAAAATATTAATTAGATATTTTTCTCTTTTCACAACTCTGTAGTCCCTTAATTCAGGATACAGTTGGGGTGACTGGGTGAAGCTGAGCTTTTACTGGTTGGATGCCCTTCCTGATGCCTATGTGGAGTTCGCAGCAGATATTTTTTCCTTTGTGCCCTAAGAGAAAAATATCTGCTGCTACTTAGGATTGAACTCTCAACCGTAAATATAAATTATAATTACCATGCAATAGAACAATTTTACTTTTTAGTGTTCTGCATATTATAGATTATTTAGAAAATAAAATGCCTTATGCATTAATGTTTCAAAATTTATTATGAAGATGGTTATACAGTTTAAAGCTGTCTTCTATTTAATTCAGAGTTCCAGTAATAGTACATTTTATTACATTTAATAGTAAAGCAAATTTGGACTGTGAATAACTCATGTCATACAAATACCTGAAAACAAGAGCATTAGTTCTTCCAAAGCCTAATACAAGGGATTCAGTGATTTCTATGCTTTCAAGTCTCATCAAAGGCACTAGCTGTTTTAATAACACACCAACAGACGGAGTTCCTATAACCTAAAATAAAATGAAAATAATTTTAATGGGTACAGTCATTAAAAATATTAAAACTTATGGCTAACAAAATATGCATAGTTATAACTGTTGCTAATTAATTTTTAAAAGGCACATTTTGCAAGGAAGGATTATGTTCAAAATAGCCAAGAAAATAAAATAAGCAATATAAATGGCACATTTACTAAAGCAATGTTTAAAGGTAGTTACATTAGTTACAGCAGCAGAACTGTAACATGTACTTTTCCCTTTAACATATACGATCAGATTTACTCCTGTTTAGGATTGGAAGCACATTTCTGAATGCTATGTTGAGTTGGTAATATAGTTTTGGAATAGGGCAGGGGTGTCAAACTCGAGGCCTGGGGGCCAGATCCAGTCTGTGTGGTGCTTAGATCTAGTCCATGGGGCTGCCCTGGAAATAGCAAAGGACTGACCCGCGGTACTCCGACAGTGAAAATGGAACCAGAAAGGCCTGTACACAGCCATCCCATGGTCCATTTTTGCTGGCAGAGGATTGCAGGAGGCCAGCGCAGCTGAAAACAGACCTCAAGAGGGCCGGGTGCGGATCTCCTGAGCTGTGTTTTCGCTGGCAGAGGGTTGCAGGAGGACATTACAGCCAAAAACAGAGCTCAGGAGCCCGTTTTCTCTGGCAGAACACTCGGGCTGCCACAGGCGCCTCTGACATGAGTGACATTGAGCTGGCTACACCCACCCTGGCCAAGTCCACCCCATCCTCCGAAGTCAAACACAACCCTGATGTGGCCCTCAATGAAATCGAGTTTGACACCCCTGGAACAGAGTCATTCTCAATAGAAAATGAGATTTTACTAACTTATCCTCAGGCCTTATCCTTTGGACATTTACTCTGAATATAGAAGAGAGCAGAGATATCACTGTGCAGAGGACTCAATTTGATTTTCTTCAAGACTACTGAATGCTTTTGCTTTAATCTCTTAATTATAACTTTGTTTAAAAATCCCCAATACAGAAAATAAATGTCTGAGTCCGCTGTACACCCTGTCACTACTTTCTTTATTATCTGCTGAAGAAGGAAAGAATAAACATTGTGTAAGTTGGTGGCAAAACAAGAACATTTAATAGAAAGTTGGTATGTAATTACCTTATTATCATAACTAATGGTACCATCAGGCGTAGTAGCCATGATCTCTGGTGTAGAAACACGCAAATGTCCAGGACTCATAATGCTCGGTTTAGCTACTCCAAAGCAGAGAATCAGATAGTTTCTCCACAAAGTTACATAATGATCCCCAGTACTGGGTGTACTTGTTTTCTTTGCATTCACAGGACTACTAGAAATATGGTTTAAAATAAACATTTTTCAAATTCAAATATTAAATATAATCACCAATAAGATGAGGAAAAAGAGAAGGAAATTAAGACTTTGAATTCAACCCAGTTATAAAATAAAATTCATTTAAAAGATTGACTCAACAGCAAGCTAGATATTTCATTCTGAGATCTTAGAGAGTAATAGCAGGTTAATAGTAAACAAGATAAACCGATTGTCTGACTCAGTAACTAGCCTCATATCATTGAGCCACACTTTATTTAATGAGTCATACCACACTAAGCATAACACAAAACAAATAACTTGGCTTAGCATTATATATAGACCTGATCTATAAAAGATATTTTCAATGTAGTGGGTACAGCAACAGAACATTCTTCAATTTGGCTTTTTTCAATTGTTAATTTTAAATTTGTAACTCAATCTATGACATGCTAATAATAAAATTCACCCACAGGTAAAGCCAAGAGACCAGGGGAGACAAAGAATATTTTTAAAAAGTGCTTGAAGTCCAGCTAAGGCTATGTGGAAGCCTTAAAATATTAATTATTGTTTACAAATATGTAATTCTCATATATCCTTGAACTGTTAGATTTGTTCTTTAAAAAGTAATCCAACATATCTAATGAAGTAACTTCTCTGAGGTGGTCCAAAAATAAATAAATAAACTTAAGCCTGAAAACAGGTAATATTAATAGGAAACTTTAACAGAACTTACTTTGGATCAACCAAAGGCATCACTAGCTGTAGCCTTGTAAACGCGTAAGGCCAAGCATAGCTAAGAGCTGTAGGACAATGCTTTGGTAAGTTCTCTTGCCTAAGAAAACTGAAAAGGCAGAGAACCCAAGGATCTTTGACCGACTGTGCAAATATCCAGACATGGGAAGGACTTTTTACATCATAATGGCTATTAACAAGTACTGCATTCCATTCTACCAGCCATTGCAAATCCACATTATGCGTTAATGGTAACGTTGTCTGTGAAAAGAAATGAAAAGAATGATACCTCAGAAAATCATCTTATTTTTCATATTTTCTTTGGTACAAAGCTCTGATAGATATCCAGGCCTTATTTCTGATGACATGGCTCTTCTCTACTGGGATGAATTCTCTACCATATTCAGAACTGACATTACATTTTGTTGATTCAGCACTGCATTCCTGATTTATTTACATATTTCTTATTTAAGTAACCAAATGTTCTCTGTTTATTGCCGTTATTTCTTCAGCATTCAGATACAGAACAGTTTGTCTTCATCAAAATCCACTCAAGGAATTTGTTTCTTAGTTCATTTCCTTGGTTAACTTACTCAAGTTCTGTGCATTTATATTAATCCAACAAGCAGTTTGTTCTAATGGAAGATGAAGTGCATTAAATTAGCAGGACAGACGTAATAGATAATGGAGCTGAACCTGGTCCTATGGAAGTCTCTGATGGGTTGACACAGATAATTCTTGACTTACAACCACAACGGAGCCTGGAATTTTGGTCATAGGTTGTGGTCATAAGTCAAGGCACCATATGACTGGACTTGATTTCATAAAATTTTAATGGTCGTAAGAAATCATCATTGTTGTTAAATAAATCCAGCATGTCCAATGGGCTTTCCCCCTCCCCCACAAAACAGCATAAAGTCCCATCATAGTCATGTGACTAAGAGGCAAAGTAACTGGTCATAACTGCAAGCCAGTTGTCAAGAGCTCAAAATGTTATCTGTGACTGCAGAGGTGGTTGTGCAACAGTCATAACTTCAAAGATCAGTTGTAAATGACTTTTTTCAAATCTGTCATAAAATGACCATTAAGCAACTGATTGTAAATAAAGAACTACCTGTAGTTAAAATTGCTATTAGATGTTTGATTTTTTTGCTAAAAATGGAAAAAATCTATACAACAATAATTGCAGGCTACAATGTTTATTTGGTACATATATATTGTTAATGATGAGAAAATACTTACTGAGTCAGAAACAGCCACATGAATAAAACTTTCTAGAATAGAAGAACTTAGCTGGTCCATAACATCAATCATAGGTCTATCATCATCCTGTATAAAATGAAAACAGCGATAATTAATTGCATGTGTGATTTGATAAATTCTCTCTCTCTCTCTCCATCCTCCTCCCCCTCTGATGTGGAAACATCCACACCCACACATACTTGATGGAGGGAGCATTTTGTAAGGTAAAAGATGAATAATCGTAATCGTAAACAGAAAAAAAGTGACATAAGTTATATTAATAAGAATTATCAAATTTATCAAAAGTAAGTAAACATTTATTTTAGGGCAAAACACTATGATTTTATTTACAGTTTTAGAAAGCACATACTTACACTTATGTATATATTCTCTAGAAAGAATGTGGTAGTGAAGTTTATCTCTACTTTCCCAGAACATTTGGATTTACATTATGAGTAGCTAGAATATTTAAGAAAACATTCCTTAGGCAGAAACAGAAGCTTTTCCCAGCTATTCCAGTAATGCTGGGAAGGGAAGAAATAAACTGCCCTACCTTGTTTATTGAATTTTATTCATGTCTCTGCAAGTGATAAAAGTAAGAGATACCCTACTCAGTAATTACATACTAAATCTCATGTGATTTGATGACACCTTAATCTAATTATTAAAATAGTCCCTTTCAGAAGTTTCAACAGTTGTATAAATATGGCTCCAATTAGTACCATACTCATAACAATGTGACATTCCGTGTTTACCAGATTATATATGAGTGAAGTCAATATAATATAATTGTTTTTTTCAGTCTACTTTTTTGTAAGACATCCCCAAAAGTAAAACTTTTTAAGACATCCCAATGGCATGAAGATAGAATATTTTGAGCCTTCTTTAATTATTAATAGCAATAGTTCTTAGACTTATATACCGCTTTACAGTCCTCTCTAAGCAGTTTACAGAGTCAGCATATTGCTACCAATAATCTGGGCCCTCATTTTACCAACCTCGAAAGGATGGAAGGCTGAGTCAACCTTCAGCCTGGTGGGATTTGATCTGCCAAATTGCAAGTAGCTGGCAGTCAGCAAAAGTAGCCTGCAGTACTGCATTGTAACCATTGTGTCACCTTAAACGGCTCTTGTAATGTAGTTTTATAAATTAGGAATACAATTTCTATGATCTTATAGTTGACAAATAGGTATTAGTAACCTTTATTCTGATGTTTCTCAACTTTAGAATAGATTGAGTCCAACTCTCATGATTTTCTAGCCAGCGGGGATTGAAGTCCCTGTAGCTCAAATTGCAAACATTGAGAATCACTGCTCTACTGCATTAAGACCACATTGCCACCTGGTTTTTCCTGATGCCATATGCTATAAAAATACTAACTGCAATGTATGAAGAAATATTTTTGCAACATCTCATATCAGGAAGGGACAGTTGGTGACTTGGTCTTAATATGTCTTAATACCATTGCCCCTTCATCCAAACCAACTCAGTTCAAAAATCAATATTATACTATTTTTCTGCACCTGAAAAAAAATTAGCTGAGTAAAATAGACAATGAGAAGCAGGAAAGATGACTTCAAGCAGTAAGCAAATCACCTTTAAACTTGTGTAGTCTCTTATCAAGATTGAAAAGGGGTCACGTAGGGAATAAATTCTATTTCAAAGTCTGCAGTACAATTTTGGTATTCTCACTGTTCAAATGTAACTTTAATAACATCTCTGCAAAAACAGACTCTGCACCAATTTATAAACAACTCCTACAATATGTTGCCTCTTCTTCACAATAGCAAATTGACTTAACAACCCATCTCGTACCTCATTTTCTTGCAGCTCAGAAGCTGCAAGTAACTACTCTTAACTGACAGATATTTCTGGAAATTTGTAATATTTATTGCCGTTATTCTTATTATCAGATACTCATTTTGGAAACCTCAATACTTTAATGTAAACCGTTTGGGAAATTTCTTGGTGTTTATAATAGGTTTTAATGTTCTCTGATGTGTTATTCAATATATTTTTGTCTTTAATCATTAATTACATAAGTAAAATTAAACTAACTTAACCTGCAATATTCAGATATGCCATGGAATTGATATCCATATGATACCTGCACATTTTCACTGCTGGAGCTTTAATATAGCAGCTTTAAAGAAATTAATCTTGATCAGAAATGTAATGCATATAGAAATAACTAAGCTTCTTCTTGTTGCCCTGCTATGTGGTCCTAATCTGAACTTTCTATAGCCACAGTTTATATTTTTAGAACTCTAAATATAAATCACATATCTTTTGCTGTCATAGCTGATTTGGCACTCACTAACTCTCACATCCACAACAGTGGTAAAAATTAGAGGAACCTAAAAGCAAAATGTAATGGTTATTGATCTTGGTAGGGATTAATTTTTAAGTAAACTTGTACTAATCTTCAATCCGAACTGATAAAATGAAATTTCATTGTTGGGGAAAATCAAAGTCATGATACAGGAAAGAAAGCCATACCTCTGCTTGTCCTAGTGCATGAAATAAAGCACGGACCTCTCTGAGAATCAAAACTGCCAGTTTACGTGTGGCAACTTGGAAACTGCAGAGTAATACCAGTGCAAAACCTTCAACAGCATGCAGTACATTTGAATAAGAACTTCGCTCAGTCTGGGTCCTTTGACTGGATCCATTTGCTATCAGCTGCAACATAAAGCTTTTATTAACTCATCCAAATATATTTCAAGTTTTAGTCTTTAGACTGTTCCAATATAGAAAAATATATAATTTGAACTGTAAAATTTGAAATAGAAACAAAAAGACATTGACTTGTATGTCTCCCTGTTCACTGAAATAATAACTACTTTTCATTCTTCTTCTTCAATATGCTGGTCTATGACTGTAATAAAGATTTTGATTTGATTACCCTGTGGTGCACAGTATGCGTAAGTAACATTAACTGTCTGACATTTGATTTCAGCCATAATTGGATTTTCACAACAACAAAAAATTGATGTCTGCTTCCTGCCACTATTTAAAATTACAATTAGGACAAAAAGAGAAGCTCAATTTCCCATGGCAGACATCTTCAAAGCAGGTCTATAGCATGGGAAAACCAACATTCAAAGTCCACCATCCATACTTCTGAAATTTTAATATAATTTTGAATTACATAAAAGGCTAAATCATGAATTTCATCTAATCTGGCTAATTCTTCTTCTGCAAAATAATTATTGTTATAGAGATGCTATCCAATCAAATCAATTTCAGGATATGTAGAATAACCTATCACAGTGGGACAGATTTGAAAAAAGCAAAATCCTAACAATAAATAATGCAAAGACTCAGTAAGTAACCTCCTCTGAAAACACCTAGTCATGTTACTGTTCTCTGTTGGTTGAAGAAAGTAGGGTTGGGACAAATATATATATATAATTGCAGAAGGAATTGACTGGAAGAAAATAAGGTCAATCTACTGAGGCATTTGAGGTACTATCTTATAATCTATTTATAAAACATTTCTTTATAATTTATTTATAAAACATTTTGCTGTTTTTCCTACTCTTATGCTTATTTGTGGTAACATTATTTAAACATAGACATTCTACAGAAAATGTTCTTCTTTCATTATAGGCCCTTTCTTGTTCTATTGATACACAATAATAGAATAGAATAGAATAGAATAGAATA
>JAEANM010024677.1:0-11104 GCA_017656035.1 Myanophis thanlyinensis | reverse complement strand
TTTTATAATTAATTTTAATATAATTTTAACTATAATTTTTAATATATCAGCAAATGTAATCATTTTATATTGGTTTTAATTGTTGTCTCTATGTATTTTACTTGCTGTGAACCGCCCTGAGTCCCTTGGGAGAGGGTGCGGTATATTTATTAAACTAATTAATTAATTAATTAATTAATGGGGACACTTTTTTTTTTTTTTAGAGACTCGGGCAAAAGATGCCAAGAGAGCTTACTTAAAGAATGTCATTGATTACAGGCTTTCTCTATATAATACATCAGTTTTAGATAGAGATCACCCTTCAAAATTAAATTTTAAAGTCTCCTTCTTTACAATAGAGGTGTGTCACTTTTTCTCTAAGTGTTCATCAGTTACCATTTTGTTCATTCTGGAGAATAGAGTGTAGAGAATTATCCATTCTCATTCTTGCTTGCCTGATTTGATTAACAGTATATCTCTACTATGCACACACTTAAACTCCACCACAGTCAGTACTTGGAAGGATACAATATAAATGCACAAAGCCTAAAGTAAAGATCTAAATTACCTTATCTCTGCCTATCTACACAACTAAGTTAAGCCTTATGATGCCTTTTTCACACCATCAGAAGGAATCTTCACATGAATTGTGTAGCATTATCATTTTTAATGGAAGTGAAATACTCAGTGATTGACCTCACATATATAATATTTATTTGTTCTAGTTGCATATAAAGAACAATGAGTAAAATATATGTAGCCACAAATGGAGTTCAACTGCTTGCCTGTGGACAACACAGATATTAATTTTTTCTCTTCTCTTTCTGCTTTATAATAATTAGCAAGTTTATCTGGCATATTTTTTAAATTAATGATAATTATTTATTAAGGCTCAATTACGTCAAGTAGTCCTACAGCCCAGCCTGCTGAAGTATTGCTGCAGGCAACTCCACCACATCGAAGGGCTCGATCTGCCGCTTGGTCTTACATCTTTCTACCTGAGGAAGCCTGGTGTGATCTTACAATTCACCTCCCTGCTGCAGTGTTACTAAAAGAAATACATATTCAGCCACATCTTGCCTCTCTTGCAAGTAGGTATCTTCACAATGCCTCCTTTGTTTTTGAACAGTAAAGAAAGTCTTTTGAAATAGTATTACTGTGAGAAAACAAGAGAATAGAATCTGATTCTAGGTTCCATCTTAAACAATAAATCAACTTGCTGGGCCTATGCCAAATAATGTGCAGTTTTAAATCTGTTGTAAAATTCATACTTAGAAGAAAAGATCTATCTTAAAAACTCTGACAATCTTCTAGAAACTAAAGTGGACAGCTTTCAAAATTTCAACTTACATTTATTATCTACATTATGTTGAGTGTGGAAAACAAATAAGAAATTAAAAGTTATGAGATAAAAAGAAGCATAGCTATAAATAGTTTACATCAGAATTATTCATGATACAGTACTTGTCCACACCTTTCTGTTCTTCAATCCATCCATGCTTCTGCTATGTTTCTACACTATACCACTTTAAATGTACATTTATGATCTTTTCTTAATTTAGGGTTAGTTTTAATTTTCTTGGAGAGAGAAACTCCTTACATTTAATAACTTCATTCATTGGTGTTCCTTTTTTAATTCGACCTGTACATACATACTATACTGCTTTTCAATTGGTTTTGGGTAACCTAAAAGCTATCTTAAGATGTTTGGCCTTCCATTTCATTATAATTTTACCTACTTCCTCATTTTGAGAAGATTCCTACAATAGAATGTGTTAGAACATCTAGTTAGTTGCAGTCACTAATAGCAGCCATTTGTTTTTGATAATCTCAGTACTTGTTTTGTACAAGTCTTAATATTTTAGGATTACCTTTGTTAGTTCCATAACCAACTGTTTCAGGTGCTATGAGTGTGTGCCACAAGATGTCATGGTTTTACTTATGCAACAGCATATAGGTTTATATACCGCTTTATAGTCTTTCACAACACTCTCTGAGCAGGTTATATTGTAAGCATTATTTGCGTATTGCCCCAGTATGTGGCAACAATCTGGGGCTTCATCACTTTGAAAGATGGAAGAATATTACCACTCAATATGTGAATGTTCATCTGTAAATTTTGTTCTGCAAATAACCATATGTGAACATTTCCATCTCTACAGCATGCCCTTCTTCGGTATCTGTTGAAATAAGTGCAGATGGGGTGAACATGTTACCTTTGTCAACACCTGTTATCACAAGTGGTCTTACCTACATAAAAATACAGCTCGTGAAAGCTGAAGTTGCCTCAGCCGTGTGTCTTCGTCTTCATCGTCCACGGGATGCTAGCACATTAGGACTATCTCAGATTAAACTACTTGGACTTACTGCCTTTGGTAACACTTCGTCTGCAACAGTCAATAATCCATTCCTTCCTTCTGAAGACCAGGTATCTAAAACAAGGTATGTTTTATCAGTAGAGATAATCAGCTTAATTCATTTTTCCTAAGTGAAACAGTTTTGCTATGTTATAAGACTTAATGGATATTATTATTCATGCTGTCCTTCCAGCAAACCTCAGGTTTAGCGGGGGAAAAGGGAGTTGTGTGGAGTTATGCCGACTCATATTTCTCTAAATACCATTCCAAGTATGACAATCAGGCTTGAAAATAGACTTTGAGTTGCAGTTTTTATACACATTGCATCTGTTCCTGTAATGGTATTTGAGAAAGACTTTGGGAGGAAGAGCAAAAAAACTCCTCCTAGGGCTGTTATGGTGAACCTATTGCATGGGTGTCACAAGTGACACGCAAAGCCATCTTGCTGGGCACACAAGCTATCGGCCAACTTATCTCCAGCTGAGCATGCATGAGATTGCGCATGCACGATTGCAGAGACCCACCTGGTCTTCGGGCCTCCGCTGTGCATGCATGTGACTGCAGCAGGAAATCCTGCTGGTTTTCAGAGCTCTCCTGCGCATGCACACGTTATTGCTCATGTGTGCGTGAGTGCCTGCATGCAGCATGCATGCATTGCCTGTGCAAAAGCTGCATGCATGCACAGATGGTGCGGTTGCACATGCAGCCCATGTGGAGGAGCTGCACGCAAGTGTGGATGGCATGTGCAAAGCGCATACTTTTTGGCACTCAGTAAGTAAAAGGTTCACCTCCACTGGCCTACGGAATGAACAGATAAGAGACTGCATAGCCTATACTGCATAAGTGGGTGGGGCAAGATGCTGAGAAGACACCCTGCCTAATCTCTCAGGCAATAATGAAGATGGTGGGAGAAGTGTATTTTTCAGGCTTGCAAGACATAGTTTTATAATAAAGTAGAATTAGTTTATCTAGTCATCTCCTGTCTGGTCTGCCTAGTAAGCCTGACAGTCCCCTATGGTGATTAGGTTTCAACAAACATTTGCATTTTTTTTGAAGCTTGTTGGCTTAATATGTAAGCCTTTAATGGTTATTGCCCCTCCTTTTATACTTTTGTTCATTTTCTATAATACCTTTTCCACTAATTAGATTTGGGAAATAACTGTAAATCTTTTCTGTTCAGGAAGTGTTGGGTTATAAATTTAGGCCTCAGAGACAATTTGGAAGGCGTGAAGAATCAAATTTCTGACAAGCAAGTCCAGAGGATGTCTTTTTCATGCTCTGTAGTACTTTTAAATTTTGGATTTTAAAGTTTCATACCATTCTCATTGTAACTCATACCAAGGTGGCCTAACCCTGACCCTAACTTCTGAACTTCAAGTCTACATATCTCAACAGAGAGGTGTTCTTTCAGAAAAAATACTAGTTATTTTCATATTTTTTAAATAAATTCTGTATACCTGCAGGGGATGGGGTGGGGGAGTTGGGAACAGTACTTTTTAGATTTTGCACTGCAACTTACATAATAATTGGGTTTTTTTGTTGAAGTCAAGATAGAATCTGTTTCAGTTGTGCTTCTGTCTTTTCCAGCATTGGATGGTTAAGGCTGCTGCATCATTGCCTAACTCACATAAGTGATTTAGAAGGAATGATGGCTAGTGCTGCAGCGCCTACTGCCAACCTGTTGCAGACATGTGCTGCTCTCCTGATGTCACCATACTGTGGCATGCATTCTCCAAATATTGAAGCTGTGCTTGTAAAAATCGGACTTCAGTCCACTAAAATAGGCCTCAAGCTAATTGACATCCTTTTAAGAAATTGTTCTGCCTCTGGGAGTGACCCTACAGGTAAGAGAATACTTTGATCTCTTTCTAGTTTTAAGCTTGGTAAGACTTCTGCTCACAAAAAGGAAGTCATATTAGTAGATTATCATGCATTTATATATAGTGAGATTTGAAAACGTGTCTTGATTTTTCCAACTTGGCAGCTATGTTTTCAAACCTGTATTTTCAAATTACCATGAGTAAAACCTGGGGAAATGTTGTTTTTCTTAGTTAAAACTATTAAAACATCTTGGCGGACCAGTAAATTATATATGGATCATCCTTAGTAATTTTTTTTTTACTTTTGTTTATATGAGAAGATTTGAATAGCCCCTTACTTTTTGGAAGATTAAATGGCCTGTCTTCTGACTCCACAATAGACATTCTCTATCAGCTTGGGACGACTCAGGACCCTGGAACAAAAGAAAGGTAAATATTTTCTTTTTAAATAGACACACATAATTGGGCAAATTTGAGATCCTTCCTTCTTCACAAAACATATATCTGTAATCTAATTTGGATGCAGCCATTTTGTATGCATAGTTGCAGTTCTGCAATATACATGGGGATATTGCTTATCTGAACTTCAGTCAAGGGAAACTAATAAATTTGGCATTTGGGAATTAGAACAAAATTTGCTTTTACTCATCCTCCTTTTTGACATTAAGTTTCATGTCAGTAAGATAAAGTATACTAAAATTCCAAATGTTAGGAATGGATAAACTCTGTGAGGGCAGCCTATATGTGTGAATCACTGAACATAAAGATGATATAAAAGCCAGAACAAATTAATTTTAGACATTTGTGATATTGTTTGATTATTACAAGTTGCCCAAAGTCATTAAAGTCAGGCATCTTGCAAGTTTAATAAATTGTGGTTGGTCACATAGTCAGCCAGATATTTAGACTGGATTTGACATGTTTATCCACCTATAAAGTTTTTCCCAAGAACCTAAGAATAGGCAGATACTGTTACTGAATTATTTTGAAATACTTTTCAGTTTGAGATTCTTTAGTTTGTGTGCTGATTTAAAATGTGTTTTTTTCTCCTACATTCATATTCATATTTTCTCAAATCTTTTACTATGTATTGTAATGCTGTTGTGCTTTTATCTTTGAGTTTTTGTTTTTTTCTATGTGAGCCACTAAGAGTCATTTTGATAGCAGCAGTTATCAATATGTAGATTCAATAAATATACATCAAAAGGCTCCTAGCTCCGTAGCCTTCCAGAAAGCTGTGAAAACTAGGCGTTTATCCCAGATATTAGACTAGAATGGGGAGGAGCTGATGGATATTAGGCCCCCATGGCGGGAACTGTATGGGTAACATTACTGTTTGAATTGACTTTCTGGTGATCTGCTTAGGATTATTATATGACAGTTGCCATGTAAGTTTTACAAATAAAAGATAACATCTACCATATATGCCTTCTTAATGTGTTTCCATCTTCTAGAATTCAAGCTTTGTTGAAATGGGTCAGTGATTCTGCAAGAGTTGCAGCCATGAAAAAAAGTGGCCGAGTTAACTATGTCTGTCCGAACAGTTCGACAAGAGAATACGGTCTTCTCATGCCATCTCCTTCACATTTGCATTGTGTAGCAGCAATTTTATGGCATAGCTATGAATTGCTTGTAGAATATGACTTGCCAGCATTGTTGAACAGAGAACTCTTTGAGTAAGTAGCCTGTGCATTAGTTTTACTAAGTGATAGAGATCTGGACTAGAGCTACATGTGTTTTTTTAAATCTGTGCAATGCTTGAGTGCCACAAATACTCAAGTACTTAAACATAAATTGCTAATGTAATAAAACTGTATCCATACAAAAAATATGGCTTTCCCAATGAGATCACTGATTCTTTGCTTTTTTTTATATGTAGGTTTTACTGATTTTTTTCATACATTTTTGACAAAAAGCTAGTACAAGTAGTCCTTGACTTAACAACCATTTGTTTAGCGACCATTCAAAGTTACAACAGTACTGAAAAAAGTGACTTACAACCATTATTCACACTTGTCACTGTTGCAAATATCCCTTTGGTCATGTGATCAATTCGGGCACTTGGCAACTGACATGTATTTATGACCGTTGCAGCATCCCGAGGTCATGTGATCACCGTTTGCGACCTTTTGACAAAGTCAATGAGGAAGCCAGATTCATTTAACAACCATGTTACTAACTTAATAACTGTGGCAAGAAAGGTCATAAAATGGGGCAAAACTCGCTTAACTTTTGCTTAGCAGCAGAAACTTTGGGCTCAATTGTTGTCATAAAACAAGGATTCCCTGTACCATAAATTAAAAAAAAAAAAGCTAAGTGACTGTCTGTTACAATGATTATCATGCAGAAATATGGACCTAGTTTTTCATATATGTTCATAATCTAATAGGAATTTTCCTGTTTGCTTGGACAATGTCTATATCTCTTGTGGAAGAATATTTTCAGTTGACGCTTAAAATGTGGTTATTGCAGTGAAGGTTTTGATTTTGTACTAGTAGAGGCCAGTGGCAAAGGTTCTATAACTGCAACTATAGAACAGGTCTATTTACCTACAAACTTACTTTTCTTGGGAAGTATTCATTTCAGAATTCCAGTTAAAAAATTTACATCTCTTAATTGGCAGGTCTAGTCCCTCTTAAGGTAGTAATTTATTTTGTGGCATAAAAAGTATAAGAAACGTAACTGTACAAATATTTTCAGTAGGATGTGCATTCAAATAAACCTCCTGAACAGAAATAGGGTGGTTTGGCCTGAATCTTCAGTATCTTCAGATAATGAAGAAGGAATCTGTGACAATATAGATCTCTAGCTAAGCCACAGGAAAACTTCATCACATGTAAAGTTCCAGAGCTTCAAATTAATGTAAATTGGAAACAACAATACTTTGAGAAAAAAGAATTTGTATGAAAATTACCTGGACTAATTAGATTTAATAGATTTTATGCCTCCCTTTTTATTTGCTGACATAAGCTTTTTAGAAATCCCTTGTGTTTTTCTTCAACTATAATTGCAAACCAGTAGCTATTGGCCTCAGTAACTTCCCTGGTGACTCAAAATTCATGTTATCAATACTTAGACATGCAGTCTGCTTTTTCTGTTACCCTTGTTTAAATAGCATGATTGAATTCAAGGCTAGCTTATGTGTCTTTAAGATATACGGTTTTCTAATTAGTTTATTTCTTTCTCCTTAGGTCTCTGTTTAATTGGTCCATGTCTCTTCCATGCAATGTGGTTTTGAAGAAAGCTGTTGACAGTCTCCTTTGTTCTATGTGCCATATTCATCCCAGTTATTTTTCCTTACTCATGGGGTGGATGGGTATTACTCCTCCCCCTATCCAGTTGCAGCACAGACTGTCCATGACAGATGACAGCAAAAAGCAGGATCTTACTTCGTCTTTAACAGATGACTCTAAAAATGCACAAGCACCCCTTGCACTAACTGAATCGCACTTGGCCACTCTTGCTGCCTCATCACAGTCTCCTGAAGCTATTAAGCAGTTATTGGACTCAGGGTTGCCCTCCCTCCTTGTAAGAAGCCTTGCAAGTTTCTGCTTTAACCATACTTCAGCCTCTGATTTCAGTACTCCATCAACAGACAATTCCCAAGACAGGATCAGAAGACACCACATTCCACAGCACTTTCATAAAATGCCTATCACAGCAGATTTAGTTGCTCCTGTACTCAGATTCTTGACAGACGTTGGAAACAGCAACCTTATGAAGGATTGGTTAGGTGGCTCTGAAGTCAATCCTCTATGGACAGCACTTTTATTTCTACTCTGCCATTCTGGTGCTACTTCTGGAGGACATGCTGCAGTACCACAACAGAATAGTGCTAGACCTACTTTGCTTACTTCAGCTTCAGGAACAGGACTGACTACCCAGCAGAGAACAGCAATTGAAAATGCTACCGTTGCATTTTTCTTACAGTGTATTTCTTGCCATCCTAATAATCAAAGATTGATGGCTCAGGTAACATAAAAATTAATTTGAATAGTTGATGTAGCAAAGTAATAAAGTAGTAAAGTAAAATATCACTTTAGCTGGATTTGAAGGACCAGTTGAGAGCTTCTTTTTCTAAGATTTCCTTGTGGTATGGCTAATTCTTCTTTTCTGGCACCTGTGATATGATCAGAATTCAGTAAATGTGTAGAACTACACAGTAACCTTACAGAATAAAGATTTGGAACTGCTGAGATTCTTATGCTACTGTGTAACATGGGAAACAACTTCAAGAACATAGCAAATTTTACTACAGATCAGAATACGTTCTTGCTGTGTTAGGGATTGAGAATGGTCTATTTCAGGTCTAGGCATTAGGTAGGGTTGGAATAGCCCATTCCAACAGTGGAATGTGAGTTTAGTGAAATTCTTGCAGATATACCTGAAGGACTTGATTCTGCTGCAGCTGATTTAGGAATTATAAAGAGAAAAAATAGGTGAAACCGATAGATCAACAAGTGCATGCCCTGTTGTAGATACAACTAAATAAATATAATTATAGCTCATGAATACTTATAACTCTATCTGATGAATTTTTTCTCCATTCCTTTCATAGGTTCTTTGTGAACTCTTCCATTCCTCTCCTCAGAGAAGCAATCTCCCAACATCTGGAAATATTTCAGGGTTTATTAGAAGGCTTTTTTTGCAGCTGATGCTAGAGGATGAAAAAGTGACAATGTTTCTTCAGTCACCTTGCCCAGTAAGTTGTCTCCCCACATCTACTAGAACCACTGTTACCTCCCCTCATTGCTAGGTAAAACTCACAGTAGGTACAAAAATAAAATTTCATCATATCAGTTCCTAGTAAAAAGGAAATATTAGAGTATATTTTTCTAGTCCTGATGATGTAGATTAGCCTTGCCCAGCCAATCACTACATATCACACAGTTCTTTTACAATATACATAGTTATTCCAATTTTATTCATAATCACTGATTCTGTAAGTTATCCATATGCATAATCCTTTTCTATATAATGCCTTATACTAAAATTTAGACAGTAACCTTGAAATCATAAGATGCAAAAAGGGAAGAGGGTATGCTTCTCACATCTTGACAAATCCTATATTTTATCATCTGTTAATATTCATTATGCCTCAGTTACTAGTGTAATCCATTTCCATATTAATTACCGGTACTTAATCCAATTGCCATTAATTGCTCCTGAATAATGAGGTCGTCTCTATTGCTTATGTTCTTTGTTGTGTAGCATGTGCTATTCCTTTCTTTTTCCTTTTCAAGTATAAAAAAGTTTAGAATATCCATTTCATCTTGGTAGCTGTTCACTGTAAATCACTGTAATTTGTTTCTGAACTATTTTTTTTGGGGGGGGAGGGGGTAATGGTTTAATAGAAACAGTAGAGCCTATTCCTTTTAATGCCTCAAGGTAACAAAAACAGTGCACAAATATTCTGCGCTTTCTAGAATTATTAATTAGGTAATATGGCAAATCAGGGTTGTAGTAGAGGCAATGGTTGATGTTCAAGTCCTGGACTCTTTGTTTAGTTACTGTGTCAAGATCAAATCTGGGAGCGGAATTCAATTATACCATACAAAATAGTATTTTGAGAATGTCCTATTTTAGTTGTTACTCAGCTCATTTGTAAGCTGTTGAAATCCCCTGAATCAAATTGCATTCTATAACTAGTATCCACTAGAACTTGTTTATTTATTTTTATTTATTACTCAAATTTGTATAGCTTCCCATTTCACATAAATTCACTCCATAAATCAACTTCCCATTTCACATAAAACAAATACCATAGTAATATTAAACAACAAATGCAAAAAATATATAAAATCCACATTAAGAGATAAATATAAAAATGAATACATAAGTCCTAGGCAGAGTGGATAAAAATGGCTGCTCCTTCAGCAATGGAGTCATCTAAGCATGTCTCCCGGTCCCAGGCCTGATAATATAACCAGGTCTTTAGGGATTTCCAGAATGACAAAAGGGATGGAGCTATACTAGTCCAGCGGCAAGTCTTTTGTTCCTGTTATCTCTTTCCTGCCCCTGCCTAGGCACTTGGCACATTATGATGCTAGTGCCTAGAACCGAGTTTGGAAGAAAGTATTTGTCTTTAGAGGGCTGTCTCTGGAACACCCCACACTCCTGTAATTTTTTTTTAAAAAAGAAGATCATTTGTTTTGAGGGTTCCTGGACAGGATACGCTTTCTGTTGCTATTGGCAAATATCTCCAGTCACAGGCTTTCCCAAAAAAGAAAATGTTATCTGACCAAAATAACCAAATTCCCTCTCCCCAGCCCGCCACTCCTCAAAACAAACCCTTTAATGCTACCTTTCCTGAAAGCTTGTCCTGTCTAGGAACCCTCAAAGCAAAAGATCTTTAAAGAAAAAAGAAGTGAACCAGGGTATGGGATGTGCAACTTCTTCCAAACTTGACTTGGGGCACTAGCATTTCAGAGGCTGCCTCTCTGCTTGCCTTCTTATTTATTTCCTCCTCATTTTTTTTTGGGCCAAGCATTGGGAAAATGAAGAGATCAAGAAAAGCTCCCACCCACCCATTCTCAGGTCTTGGAATGTTCCATTTGCTAGGGTTTGATAAGTGAGCAGCTGCTCACTGGTGGTGTGCTGTTCCTAAGAGGGGAGGCAAAGAGAGAGTGCAAAAAGAGGGAGATGGGGAGGCATTTCAGCATGGGCAGGTTTGGAAAAGAGATGACAGGAACAGGAGACCAGCTGAGTGTCCATACACATATGGGGGAAGAGGCAGAAACAGGAAGAGAATGGGCATCTGTAGTTGATAAAGCTTCTGGATACTCTTCAAGGGCAGCTTCGTGCAATAATCCAGTATGGAGGTGATTAGTGCATGAGTGACTATAAGCAGAGCCTGCCAATTCAGGAAGGGACTCAATCGGTGCACAAGATGAAGCTATACAAATGTGAGTCTAGGGGGAATCCCAGATTTGTTTGTTTGTTTGTTTG
>JAEANM010024676.1:0-11104 GCA_017656035.1 Myanophis thanlyinensis | reverse complement strand
GTGTGTGTACATGTATATGCATGTATATATGTGTGTTATGTATGTGTAGATTTTTAGAGCAGGCAACAGAAATTCATGTTTAATGTGTTCCAGTGTGCTCACAGTAACAAATGACAATGAAGGTTATATCTCTCAACACAAACCCATCTTTTTATACTTGCATTCTAACATTGCATTCAGGTAAATAAATCTCATAGCATGTGTTGTGTTATTGCAACATAATTTTAATCATTTCCCCCCTTCCTGTGAACCACAAGATTCTAACACTTAGCATTAATATATTAAGATTCCAAAACTGCAGAAGTGGCACTGCTGCAGAAAAAATAATGTATTGGTAAAATTGCACATTGAATTAGTGAGATATCTTTAATTCCAGCCTATAATGTCTTGGCTCAAGTTTAACACTTTAATACAGTTTTTAATCAAGGCTTAATTTTTTCCCCAAAATTTTGGCTGTCTCAAAAGAAGACGCTAGGCTGATCTGAAGAGAACAAGCTTTTGTGTTATCTTTGTTTCCCATGCTAAGCATGCTTACCACTAGAACATTTGATACTTCAATAGTTGTAGAGATCAAATATATTTACCAGGCTTCTCTCTTCTATCATCTTACAGGTCTTGTAGAAATTTGCCTGATGCAGCCCCTCGATGTGGTGAAAACCATGTAAGGTTCTGCTTGAACAAGTTTTATTGACATTGGAAGGCATCCAAATTGGAAGCTGACAGAATTCAAAACGCTCAAACTTGTCCAACTAAGATAACTTCTCCCTTTAATGGCATTTATATTTACTTAATCTTTTTCATAGTGTTTGACAGGCAGAATTTAAATGGCATGATGCATTTCTGCTTGGAGGTCATCTGGAGGTGCTAAATACCTCTTTATAAAATGCACTCTTCATGTGACAGCCTGAGATCCTTTTTGTTAAAAAAAAACGGAGGAGGGGCCCATAGAAAGGTGTTTGTATGTGTGTATTATATATATCATCTAAGGTACTGTTTTGACTTGAAGCTGGAAATGACATATTGCTTTAGAAATCAAATAATATTGACTGCAGATGTGGCCTAACACAGCCAGTTATGTTCTAAAACATCATCCAAAAGTATTCTTTCAACCTGTGTTTTGCAGATGGCAGTTGGGTAGTTTCATGGTAGCCACTTTCAGGCAAATTCAGAGATTTGTGGATGACAAGTGTTAAGGAAAGTCCCCCATTAGGAGAATGAGTGTGAAGCGAAGCATAATGAGAGTGGTGTGGTAGAATACACAAAACAGCATACAAAGACACTGAATTGTAAAAAATAGATTTTACTTCCGTGGAAATAGAGATATGCAAAGTCCATCTATCAATCTGAATTCATACACAGTTACGTCAGACAGTCATCAATGGTTCAGTTCAGGGATAATCCAATAATCACAGTCCAGAGTCAAATATACAGTTCGGTACACAAAGTTTGCAAACAGTAGCAAATGCTCACAGTAAATCCACGCTGGTTAATACACGACACTTCTGCAACCACAACCATAAACAAACAGCAACCAGCATCTAACAGTGATTCTGGCTCCATCTTATGGCCGCTTGAGGAAACAGCAACCAATCACATTTTCAACATTACTTAAAGTTATAGTATTTCAATCCTGGTTTATATATTGTCAACCCAATTGTTAGATTTACATTCCTAACAACAAGTACCACTTGTTCAATTTGTTTTAATTATACCAATGTGTTTAGTACTAGGATTGTGATTATCGTGATATCATCATCATCATGAGCTGTGATAGCGCAGTGGTTAGAATGCAGTACTGCAGGCTACTTCTGCAGACTGCCGGCAGTTTGGCAGTTCATATCTCACCAGGCTCAAGGTTGACTCAGCCTTCTGTCCTTCCGAGGTCCATAAAATGAGGCCCCAGATTGTTGGGGACAATATGCTGACTCTGTAAACCACTTAGAGAGGGCTGTAAAGCACTGTGAAGCGGTATATAAGTCTAAGTGCTATTGTTATCATCATCAGAATCAAAAATGCTTGTCATGGTA
Source organism: Myanophis thanlyinensis (assembly GCA_017656035.1). Classification (NCBI taxonomy): domain Eukaryota; kingdom Metazoa; phylum Chordata; class Lepidosauria; order Squamata; family Homalopsidae; genus Myanophis; species Myanophis thanlyinensis. The sequence continues at coordinate 9,077 of JAEANM010024676.1, read as the reverse complement.
AAGTTTCAGATTCTGTTTCTAAAAATCATATCCAGTCAGTTAGCTAAGAACACTGTTCCTGTCTTGTTTTGGGAAAGCTGCTGGGTTTTTTTTCTTCTGTATTTTGTATTTCAAAATAAAAGTTAGAACATGTTAAGATTTTGATTTATTTATTTGTTAGGCCTACATTATTCCTTACTTCACAAGCTCAAGGCAACATATATAGTGCTTAGTGCAGTTAACTGAGGGACAGAAAGCTTGGTGACTGAGGTTAGACTTGAACCTGGACCTCCCTAGTGCTAATCCAGTCCTTTAACTCCTATCCCACAGTGGCTATCACAAATTCTGCATCCTGCATATTTGATATTAGAAATCTGGAGAAATTTAACCCACTATATCCGTGATGGCAAACTTATGCCACAGGTGCCACAGGTGGCATGCAGAGCCACCTTGCTTAGCACACAAACTGTTGGCCAACTTACTTCCAGCTGAGCATGCACATGTGATTGCACATGCACGCATGCATGATTGCACAGGCCCAGCTGGTCTTTGAGCCTCTGCTGTGCATGTGTATGATTGCAGCAGGAAATCCAGCTGGTCTTCGGAGCTCTCCTGCGCATGAATATGCGATTGCTCATGCATTGCATGTGCAAAAGCTACATGCATGCACAGATGGTGTGGTTGCACATGCAGCACACGTGGAGGAGCTGCACACAAGTACAGATAGCACATGCAAAGCACGTATTTTTCGGCACTCAGAGTAAGTAAAAGGTTCACCACCACTACACTATATCTTTTCACGTTTCCATGGTTTCCTTTTTGCAGCAAGCTGTAACTTGTTTTAACATGTTATAGGAACCATAGTGGCACTGTGGTTAGAATGCAGCATTTCAAGCTAACTCTGCCACAGCCAGGAGTTTAATTCTGATTGGGTCAAACTTGACTCAGCCTTCAATCCTTCTGAGGTCAGTAAAATGAGGACAGAAATTGTTGGGGCAATATGTTGACTCAAAACCAGCTAGATAGTGCTGTAAGCACTATGAAGCACTATATAAGTCTAAGTGCTATTGCTATATATTTAACAAAGTATATTAGCTTGGTTCAATTTTGTGCTAAATCCAAAGTAAACAATGCAAATCCTGGTTAGTTGATTATTTATTTGATTTCTATATTCATCCATATCAACAAATGACTGCTAAATTACATTTGTAAAATTAAAACAGGTCAAAATAAATATATATGGCACATCTCTTTGGATGTAATTCAGTCAGTAACTTCACTGTGTCTAGAACTATTTGTGCAGTTGAGGGTAAGTGTCATGAAATTTCCCAAAGAAGAAAAGTACAGGAAAGTTCCATGAGCTTTATCTTAAGCCAAACAAATGCAGCATTTGTGAGAATTGATAGGTATGTAATCAATAACTAAAGAAAAAAAAACAGTAACTTTCCAATAGATCTCTCTTATCCATAATTAGGAGTTTCTATTTGTCATATAGAATTCCCAATTTAATTATCTGTTACTTCATGCAATGCATCTGAAAATTGCATCATTGACAATTAATTTGACCCATTTGTTGGGCAAAGACAAAGTCAACTGTAATTAAGAAAATCTGTTTACAGAGAAAGGAGAGCCAAGATTTGTAGAAGAGATGGGAAGGCTGACATAAGAGCATTGTAATCAACAAATATGAAAGAAACAAATGTAGCATATATTTGAAAACAGTGCTTGTAAGCCAAGTTGATTCTCTTTTTCTCAAAATAATGTGTAGATTGGTGCAGATCAGCTATCTTGATAATTTTTCAAAATACTGTGATACAGTTGAAGATCTGCGCTAAGTACAAAATTAGAAGTTTCTCCTTTATCGAATAATACATTTAGTGTTCTGAAAGCATTTTATTTAGAAATGTGTAAGAGCATACATTTAAAAGTATGAATTTTAAAAACATACTTGCTCATGAGTAGATTTTAGCATGCAGATTAATGAAGAAAAGCAATGAAAAAATATGATACAGTTCTTTCCATCCTTGTTTGGGAATGTTATATTTTAATCAGTTTACAGTTCTGAGTATTCCTGGAATTATGTCTTGGAAATGGAGGCTATAACAGAATCAGAAAATTTCTCCAGCTCTACCTTCTATTCCTGAACATGTGGAAGTGGAATGTCAGGAAGACAGGCTCCAAGATTTCCAAATCTTCAATCAGTTATGCCAATATTTATTCCATGGCTTAGTGTCAAGTACATGTTTTATACCAAATGGTTCCAAATTCAGACTCCATTTGAAGAATGATGAAAAAGATTCTTGGAGCGAAAGTAGCAGACCAATGAAGACACTATAAATAAAACTAAACTAGACAGACCAATGATCAGGTAGAAGGCAAATGTTGTCCGTCATCATATCTGAGTTTAGCATTAAACTATTAATCTCCTGACATTTCGTAAATTCAGTTTTTGCGTTGACTTGGCAGAAAACTCACAGTACAGCTCAGTGAGATTAAAATCATTTTTACAGTCAAGAATGAAGCCTTTCCCAAAATTGATGTCAGAATTTTTTCAGTGTTTTAAAGTTTTAAACTTTAGACTTCATTCTGCTGTTTTGAATTAACTTGGCACAGGGCTTGGTGGCCTTGAACGGAGGCAGTTTTGACTCGCCTACTTAATGGCTACAACTGATTCCCACCAGACCAACTTTTATCTTTATATGCATTAAGGACATTGACTTTGCTTTTTAAATGTAAGAGAGCCTTCATACATTCAGTCCTCCAATCTGAATTAGAAATAAAATATGAGTAGATGTTTCCAGGAAGAATATAATGTTATTTTGTTATCTGAGTAAGCTTTTCAGAAAACTCATACTCATACTGCAGATGAGAAATGTTTTAAATTGAAAGATATCATACGGAATAAAAATTAGACAGAGTGCAAAGACATAATCATTGAATAATGTCAACCGGAAGGTACAGTATCCTTCTCAGTATACTCCAACCACATCACATAGATGCAGCAAACATTCCTGAATTTAGGAGAAATGTTGATGTCTCGCATTAGATCACACAGCTTGCTATTGCCTGTTAGTTAAAACAATACTTTAAGACAAACATTTTTTTGATTGTATAAAATGCAAGCATGAAATTCCATGGGAAGTGCCATTTCTAGTGAAAAATTAATTTCACATTTCTCTATTATCTATTCTTTTCCAATTAATGTTTGTGACTAATTTCTGATGGTTTGGACTTATTAGAACAGCTCTGTTTCCTGCATATGTTTCTGATCTTTCCAGCTGTTATTTTCTAAAGTGTCTTTTCTTTTTCTTTTATTATTTTTTCCATTTTTTATTGAAGTAAGCACCGCTGAAATCTATCCTGAAATATTCAATTTGAAGATCATGTTTACTGTTTGAAGTCCTGTGTTTCTATATCTGACTTTACAATTTTGTACAATTTTTTTCTATTGAATTTTTGTAAATGTCATTTGTTTGTTTATTGTATGGCATGTACGAGGTCATGCAATCATGCTGCCTCTATTGCTTTTGACATGAGGGATGCAATATCCAGTTTGGTTGCCAGGTATATAGACTTTTAGCTGCTCTGTAAAGACAGAATGCTGCCCGGGGTATACTATTGTGGAAGTAATCTACACTTCATACCCCAATTTTTATAAAGAGGATAATTGATAAATCCCATGACTAATCTGAAAATGCCTTTAAAAATTGATACTGGTCATTATTGAATGCTTTGTCTTCCTTCATGAGATTCTAAAGATAACCTATTATTTTTAACAATTGAAACATGATGTTTGACAATGCAATTTTATTGCGTCTTCCTGGAACATTCACATCAACAAGACTTACTTTCAGATAAATGTGCATGGAACCTAAATAAGTTGCATGCATTTTTACAGATCTTTTAGCTCAACATCAGCATGAGAAATTTGTAATGATATTTGGAATTATCTCAGAGACTGAGTAAAAAATGTTACCTGAGGAACATTCAGATAACAGGAAACATAGGCCACAGCTGCATGATGGACTGAGCAAGAGACTCTGGAGGGCCCTTCCTAAGTTATTTAACTGTAAAGGAGGAACATTGATGGCAGGAGTATTGTACTATCTGCCTTGCATGATTCTGTTAATATTGCATTACACTGAAATAGAATTAGCTTATCGGGCCAAGTTTCCTGCCTGGTAAGACTGACAGGAGTATATCTTTCTATTAAGAAGAGGGAAATGGGCAATTAAGAAAAAATGAAACATAAATAAAAACCAAGCCTATATCAGGGTGCTTATTTTGACCAGCGTTTATTTAGACAATCCTCCCAGATCTGCTGTGGAAATATTTTATTGAAATATGTGTATATTTCAAATATTAAATATGTAGCATAATATAATTTTTCCATGGCAAGTGTCACCAATGGGAGAAGAACTATCTATTTGGATGAATCAAAAAATAAATTACTCAAGAACGTATTAGCAAAATATTTGTCGGTGGACTTCTATACAGAAGTATATATACTTGCAGTTGTCAGGGGTCTAGAGAAAGGTAACTGTTTAAGTTTTGTCACTTTAATTGTTAACAACTTATATACACAGGAGAAAGTAAAGTAAATGGGGACAGTTGATAATATTGTTTCTCTGTGTATGTGTTTCTATATATTTATTAATCCTGCTTCCTGTTCCTGATATTGTAGGAGGAGAACTGTGGGAGTCTATGGTGGCAAAAAAGCAGGAGTCTGCTAGGACCTTTTCTGACTAACATATATTATTAAATGAAATAGCTTTGTAACTTTTAATACAATCTATTAGTCAGAAAAGATGCTAACAGACTCTTTTTCATTTGCCTTCTTTTCCTAGAATCAATATGACTTGCAGCTTCTAAGGCAACCAAGGACTTTTTATTTTTTGATCATGGCGGTATGTCATGATCCACCCTAACAGGCCAAGCTGAAGAGATACAAGGCTTATCTTATACCACAAAGTTAATATTTTTCATTCCAAAAATATTTCATCTAAACCAGGGGTGGTAAACACTTGCCCCTTTATGAACTGTGGACTTCAACTTCCAGAATTCCCAATCCAGCATGTCAATTCATTCTGGAAATTGAAGTTTATAGGTCATAAAGGGTCAGGGTTCCACACCTCAGATTTAAACTGACATATTTCCAGTAGCAAATAGAATAGAATAGAGTTCTTTATTGGCCAAGTGTGATTGGACACACAAGGAATTTTTCTTTAGTGCATATGCTCTCAGTGTACATAAAAAGAAAAAAAATACATTTAATCAAGAATCATAAGATACAACACTTAGTGACAGTCATAGGGTACTAAAACAATCAAATCATATTAGGAAACAAAGCAATATAAATCGTAAAGATACAAGAAACAAAGTTATAGTCATAGTGGGAGGTGATAGGTAATAGGAAGGATGAGAATAATAATAGTAATACAGTCTAATAGTTTGCCAGTGTTGTGGGAATTAGTTGTTTGGCAGAGTGATGGCATGCTGGAAAAAACTGTCCTTGTGTCTAGTTGTTCTGATATGCAGTGCCCTATAATGTCATTTAAAGGGTAGAAGTTGAAACAATTTATGTCCAGGATGTGACGGGATCAATAGATATTTTCCCAGTCCTCTTTTTGACTCGTGCAGTATACAGGTCCTCAATGAAAGGCAGGTTGGTAGTAATTATTTCTTCTGCAGTTCTAATTATCCATTGAAGTCTGTGTTCTAATGGGGTGCTCTAAACAATTTATTACAGCATAAAGGATTCCTTTGCTACTGCACACTTGCAGTATTACCTCCTTATTGAAAAAAAATAACATACTGGCATAGTATAGTTGACTGTTCATGTATCATTTCTCTGTGGGCTAAGGCAGAAAAGAAAGTTGCTTGAAATATGAAAAACATTTACTTGCCCTGGAAAAAGCTGCAGCTGATTAACACTATTCTCATGCCAGATTGGATAGTTGCAGACTTTATTATGGAAAGTTGCTTCTTAAGATACTTTTTAAAATATTGTCTTTCATAATAAGGCACCAGACTATATTTTCAGTTATATATTTGATGGGAAAATAAATTCACCTGCGGGGAGCCATGATATAAAAGGGGTGGGAAGCTTTCTGGTACATTACTATCCTACCTTTACATTTAAGTTTATTCTGGAAAAAAAATGGTCATGGGAATGAGATGCTCTCTGGAATGGGATCCTGTGGCTATGAAATTGCCAAAGAGGCATGAGCACAACTAGCTTCTTTCTTTTCCCTTCTGAATAAAATACTACTGTCTGTGTCCTGATATTTAATCAGATAAGTAGACTGAGCATTGTGTTCAGAGACCAGGTAAAAGATATTGCAATAATTAATTTTTGGTTGTACAAAATCCAGTTTGATCTTTGCTTATACAAATTCTTAGCCTTGCTTACTGTTGTCATTTTCCTAGCTATCAGTGTCTTTCAGACAGCTGATATTTATCTGCCTCTTTGCAAAGTTTTGGGGGCAGTTATACAGGCAGTTATATTCCATGAATAAGTGTTGAAGACTTCCTCCTTTTTTTGCTGTTATTGTTGGTACTATTATCACTCTTCAACAATTTATTTGCCACAGCTCCACAAGTTTAGATAATTGTTACACAGGACAAAAATTATTTTAGAATTACAGTATCTGCTACATAGAACAAGATTTCCCTTGGCCTAACCTAAAACATAATCATGATCTAACTTATTAAATCTAACCTGTTAAATCAGATGTGAAATCAATTACTGTATGGAGCACAAGTTAAGCGATTCCTTTACCATAAAAATGTGTTTCTTCCTCCCTAACTGGAATTCAGACCTTGTTAGATGAGCATCTCATCCTAATTTTTTTCTCCTTTTCTGTACAGTATTTCCAGATATCTTTCTTTCAAACAAATTTCTGAGATAAGAAAAGTAATAGAAATGGGTTTGGTAGCAGGAATAAAATCTAATGCAACGTGCATATGACATAGTTAAATACTTTGCATATTACAAAATCATAAAAATATATTTGGATTCAGAAGATATAGTAGAAAGTACAGTGGACTATGTTTACAAGAAAAGCATATGCTTAAAAATGGATTTTGGGGAGGGGAAGCAGATGTTGGTACTAGAGAAGAAAAGCCACAGCATGATTTTTTTTAAAAAAGATTCTTTTTGTATGTATACATTTTAAAAAGGGATATTTAATTGAGCAACTGGGAAAGTTTAAATGGGATGACTCTGGAGACATCCATGGTGCACATAAGATATTTCAAAACATTTCAACAGAGTGGGTGGGTTATTAACAGATGTTAATGATTTGTTGGTGGCATGAGACATTAAATCACAATCAGGGTTGATTGTGGTCATGCCTAGTTTCTTACCCACAGATGAAAATTCAGAGTTAGACCACTGTTATGCCTGATTTCTTACCAGTGATGGACCATGTGTGCATTAAATAACCACTTTGTTTTAAAGATAATATCAGATCCCCTATATTTAACTATTTTTCATGCCACTGAGCTAACATTAGATAATTTATGAGTACAGTCTCTTTAACATGACCTTTTGGATATGTGTGTCTGTGAAGTTTCTCATGTGCATGTACGTGTGTGTGTTTCAATTGACTGGCAACTAGAAATTGCAGATAACAAAAGAGAGAAATACAAATGGTTAAAGTACTGCATAACCATATCATCATCAATTATTCTCAGAAAAGCTGACCATTAATACTATATTTAAATAAAGCTCTAAAACAACAGCATTATGCTTTAGGTTGCCAATTCCATCCTGTAAATGAATAAAACTGAGATAATATCTTGCATTTTGTGCTTTCAGTGTGTTTTTGTTAGCAGATGTAGCAATGTGTATTCTAAGTCTAGAGGGGATTTTTTTAGAAACAAGAATCCTCTAATTGAGCAGTTTATGGATAAAAAAATATATGTTTCAATGTATCTTCGTAAAAATAAGAGTCTTATTTTATTGTTCATTTCTCAAGAGGATGCAAAAAAGCAGTTACAATGTTTTAATTGTTGCTCATTATAAAAGTTCCTGACGCTGGTAAAAGTCATGAAAAATAGTTTTCTCAACTTCCTTTTTTCCAAGTATTTCAAAATTTGAAAGTTTCAGAACTTTCAAAATCTGAACACATTTGACACATAGCAGGTTTGAAAAATGGAACCAGGTTGGCAAAACTGTGTGACTATTTAGCATAGTGTTGTACTTTAAAATATTGGAGATTTAGTATTAATAAAATTATTATATAGAACACAATATTAGAATTATAACGTGCTAACTATTAGAGAAATTTGCTGCCATGTTTTCTATAGTTTCTTTTTTCTAGGAAATATTGAATCATGTAGCCAGGTTGCATGATGCCATTATTAATGTCAAACAAAGCCAATTTGGAGAACAATAACACAAATTCCTGATCAAACGTAGTCATTACTCTAGTGAATAGTTCTATTCCTCAGCAGAGCAATGCTCCAACAACCACCAGAATAAAATTTGTTTGTATTGCATTTTATGTTTGCATGCCCATTTTTGGTTATATTTATTTTCATTGCCTGGAAATTCTTTTGATGAAAAGGAATTGCACATATCCACATAAATAACCAAGCTTCCCAAAAAATGCCTTTCCCCTTTCTCATTTCTTGAAAGACTGTGTACAAATCTACAAGTTGTATTATGTTTTGAAAAGTATAAAACAGAATAAAATATCTTGTTTCTTAGAACAGCCCCGCCTCCCCAAATTCATACCCTTACCAAAATAACTTTCTATGTTCATTTTTAATATTATTTTGACAAATGACATGGTGTTATTAGAAACGTATGTGTTTTCTTTACTGTTTCATGTTGATTTACGATTTGCAGGGTTTGGTTTTTTTTTTTGAGGTAATATGGAAGTGCTAGAAATGCTTTTGGTTATAACTTCTTTTTATCTGAAAAATAAGCATTATTATATTGTGTGTTTTTAATTCCACGTGTACTTGCTTTCACATCAGATTTATAAATATAATATAATAAGGTTTCGGGTCTTTCATCGGCCAAGGGCCCAGGGCAGGGGTGGTGGGGTTGCGGTTGTCATCAAGGAGGACCTTTGTCCTAGGGAAGT
>JAEANM010024675.1:0-11104 GCA_017656035.1 Myanophis thanlyinensis | reverse complement strand
GTTCTCTCTCTCTCTCCACCCATCCAGCCAGCCAGCCAGCCAGCCATCCAGCCAGCCAGCCAGCCATTCTCCAAGTGCAGGATCTCTTTTTTTCAGATCAATCAAGTGTTGATCCATTGGTTGCAACATGAATTGACCAATTGGCTTATCAGATGATGTCAGAGTCTGCCATCATAGGCTGAGATAGACTGACTTTCCAAAAGTCTCTGGCTGTTGGCTTTCATCCCTAAAGCAAGACTATAACTCTCAGTCTCCTGATATCTAGCCTGGTGCCTTAACCACTAGACCATGATGCAGAGGCATGGTGGCTTAGAACAAAAAATTAAACACCTGTAGTACAAGATAAAGAAGGAAATATCCACAGTAATTTCGGGCTTGCAGTTAAAATAGCCACTCAGGTACTCTCGTCACCATAAGCACTCAAAAGAAACTGAAATCTGGAATGTAAAGATGGGTTGTAGCAAGAGTTTTAAATGTATGCTTTAAGTGTCGCTAATGCAAATTCAATTCAGATTTCATATATGAACATTGTGTTCTACAAAAGAAAAACACACTTATGATGAAATGCTTTCTGCTAAAATGTAAAATGTAATTGATGAACAGTCCAGAAATGGAAGTCCAGAATTTTTGAAGAAACATGGCAGCAAGAGTTCCCATTAAAATGCTACCTTCCATACAAAAAAAAAAAAGAAAAAAAAACCAACAATCAGTAATTGAGACAATGTGTCTCTAATTTAAATACAGTATTTTTGGCAATATACTTACATTCATGGTAGCATTAATTTTAGCAATGCTCTCATCATCTGTTGGAAACTGATATATTTGAACTCCATTACTGACCAGCTCACTCATGATTTTGATCTTAAACTTCTGCAGTTCAGATTTAGAAATTGTATCTGCTTTGGCTATAACTGGAATAATATTCACCTATTAAAAGAAATCATATTGCTATGAAATATGAAATATGAGACCAGCTATGCTGTATGGGTTAGAGACTATAGCAGTGAGGAAAAGACAAGAGGCAGAGATGGAGGTAGCAGAGATGAGGATGTTGAGGTTCTCCTCAGGAGTGACCAGGATGGACAGGATTAGGAATGAGCACATCAGAGAGACAGCTCAGGTTGGCTGTTTTGGGGACAAGGTCAGAGAGGCCAGATTGAGATCGTTTGGACATGTGTAGAGGAAGGAGAGTGATTATACTGGTAGAAGGACATTGGAGATGGAGCTGCCAAGCAAGAGGTCAAGAGGAAGGCCAAAGAGGAGATATATGGATGTGCTAAAAGAGGACATGAAGTTAATTGGGATGAGAGTAGAGGATGCCGAGGATAGAGTTAGGTGGAAACAGATGATTCACTATGGTGACCCCTAATGGGAACAGCCAAAAGAAGAAGATACTGCTATGAAATATGCAAACATATCAAAACCATGGGACATTATTTGAACTTTTGAGATACCAGTTACTATCGCTGAGCAGCTAAGTTGTTTTTTAGACTGCACAATATATTGTCTTTTTAGAGATACAAGATAATACTATAACAACCTGAACAATTTTCATGTATCTGTATAGTCCGTTTAACCTTTGCTTATCATTAAACTGATCAGGCATATCGCAGAAAATTTTATTATGACTAGATGAAACATCTTTAATAAATATGAGGTATTGGTTTCATTAGAAATAATGTAAGAACTTTTCCTTTAAAGAAAGAAAAAGGAATGGTTACTTTCATCAGAACCAATTGGTATTTCCTGTATTTTCAAAGAAAAATATTACATTATTTTGGGACTAATTTCATGTAAAATACGTTTTTTTTAAAAAGTATTTACATGTGCCCCAACAATCTACATTAGATTTATGTTTCTTTTGATTTCTTCAATTAAATGCTAAACAAGCTTGAACATCTGTGAACAGACAATATTTTAGAGTATCTGAAGGAATACTGGCAATCCCAAGTGAAACCTTTGAAATGTGTATGAATAATGTAGAAAGGTTGCTTTCATGTCTTCTTGCCATTTTGTTAAATAGATGATTATTGCTGCTTTGGGGTAAAATGATCCTTCTGTAGTGACTGTATCAAGGCTTGTAGATGTTTTCTCTAGACTCAGCTACAAGTTAAAAAACTTTTTTTCCAGCTAATTAACAGTCTTTTATGACAACTTGCCTCTGCCATAATAGTTTCTTTAGTTTGGTTATTTATGTTTGGTAAGCACTGCAAGGAGAACTACATTGGTGCAAGGAATGGATGGAAATATAAAAAATGCCTAGAAATGGGAAGGAGATGGAGGAAATAAGCCTAAAAGTGCTAAATTGAGATCCCATTCTACCCCATTTTATCACTCCATAGATCACTAACAATAAGCATTCTGCAGCCAACTTAGACTAGCAGAAAATCAGATTCCTACACAGGGTTTTTAGTCTCAAACCTGAGCAATATCTTCAAAACATAAACAAATGCCTTAAAATTAAATTATTTTTGCACTCCATTGATAAAAAGAATTACTTAAAAAAATATGTTTGGAAGCTGAAGTGACCTATGTCAAATACATAATTTCTCTATCAACTTATTCACAACTATCTTTCAGATGTGGGTGCCTAGTTATCTATTCTCATGACATCTTCATTAAACTTAGCCCATATTAAACAGATAAGAGATGAATCCAAACAAGACTAACGTGATGAGTAGTAGTTATTTAATAAGGAGAGCACTTTGTTCAGATGACTACCCTAGAGTTTTAGTTAACTTGCTTATTCAGTTCAGCTACTTATGATAATAGCAACTGTAAAAAATTGCTGAAGTGGTACAAATTAGTATTTAAATATATAGAGAACTCATTTTTTCATTCTATCTGAGGTGTACTTCTATTAATGTTAGTTAGCCTTAAAATAATAATGAGCAATTGCTTTAAATAGCATGGAACATTTTACTTAATAGAATGGCAGCACAGATTATTTCACTGCTGAAAGCACTTCTAGAAAGCCTAGTCCAAAGTTGTAATATTTAAATAGATCCATACAAAATCAATATAAACTTAAAATAGTATACAGGTTGGTATTCATTTCATAGGAGACTGGACTCTAATTGGAAGGGATTTCATGGTCATCTACTCCAACCCATCCTTGATACCTGCTGAGATCCAACTTAAAATTCAATTCAAATTCAAATTCAAATGTATTGGTCACATACACAGTCATACATGATACGATATGCAGTGAAATGCTTATGCGACCACCCACGACCATGAGTAAGTTAAGGCAAAATGGGAGGATAGGGTAGGAAATAAGTTAGGGATAGTTGGGAAGGTGGGAATGAGATACAATCGTGGTTCCTGTTATAGTCCTGAGAGTTCTTGTGGTTCCTGGTTTAATGAGGAATTTACTACCATATTAGGCAGATCATTCCACTGTTAGTGAGCTTTACTGTCAGAAAATTCCTTTTAATATTCAGCTTGAATGTATTTTTCTTTCAATTTCAATCTTAACCTCAGTATCAAAACAAAAGAGATCCACCCCCTCTTGAACATGACTAACTTTCAGATTTATGTAGACCTCGATCATATCTTCCCTCAGTCACTATCATTACTTTAAAACAGTCCTAATTACAATTATAGACAAGATTTTTAATTATAATAATTTTAGCACATGCCTATAATTATGATAATGTAGCTACTTGATAACAATGGTTCCTATTTATTTCTTATACACTTTCCTTTCCCTGCATAGCCTGATTAAAGTTTGCTTTTTTTTTTCTACCACAATTCAACTTTGCAATATATCGAAACGCATCCATGTCTGTACACTGTTACTTTTAGAAGCAGCTCAGATCTTATGTGAAAACATGGTTTTTATTTTTCTACTTGAAGTTTAGATGTGTTTTAGCGCAGAGAATGGAGAAATCTGACCCTACTTGAGTGCCACTGAACATTAACTTTACTCAGGTGTAAACTGTTAGTCTGAGAAGATTCCTGTATAGCGACTTGAGCAATAAAACAGCCAATTGAACTCTTGTGTGGCTCTAGTTGTTCGTACCTAACACCCAGATAGTCCTCAACTTACCCTCACTTGTTTTATTACTGTTCAAAGTTACCATTGATCCTATGTGGTGTCATGGTCATGTGATCAAAATTCAGGTGCTTGGTACCTCACATGTATTTATCACGGTTGCAGCATCCTGAGATCACATGATCACCATTTACAAACATCCCGAGGGGCTTCCAACAACCAAAGTCAATGGAGGAAGCCAAATTCATTTAATGATCTTGGTGATATACTTAACAACCATGACAAAAAAGGTCATAAAATTGGGCATGATTCACTTACCAACTACATCACCTATCAATGCGAGCTCTGGTCCCAACTATAGTTGTAAGTTGAGGACTACCTGTACGTTATTTTAAAAGATCGGATATTTTGCTTTTTTCCTAAAGATGATTTCAAAATCTTACCTTGCTGTCAAGATTTTTCATTGTTAACAAATCAAGAGTTTTAAGGGAATGGCCCGTGGGTGAAATGAAATACAGGCACACATGGATGCGAGTATCATGATAATTATATAAGGAGCGCTTAATTTTCAGCTCTTCCTGGAGGTAGGCCTCAAATTGTGCATCAATGTAATCAACAATTGGCTGATAACTAGAGAGAAAAAGAATCTGATTTAGAACAAGGAGTTAAATTCCATTCCAATATGCCTGCACAAGCTGGAGAGGATAACAGTAATTTCAACAATTCAATTCTATTTTTATAAAACTTTACTACATATGTAATTCATAATATTGTAGGCTACATCAATTGTCTTTTTGAAACAACCTGTAACAGCGTTCAAGATCTAGCAAAACAGTCTCTGAAAATCAGACATGGTTGAACGGAAGAAAATATAATCTAATTCTGTCCAAGTCCCTGGCTGCCTTCCGGAAACAGCTATCATTTTCAGCCTGCCCACAATTTCTTGAGGGTGTGCAAAAATGGTGGTTGTTTCTGCAAAGTTGATACATAGCCCAGGAGCAAATTGCTCAGTTTTGTTGCCTTAATGCGGTCTGCACAACACTGCAGAAGTTTTTCCTTTGGAAGAACACCAGTTCTCATGGGAAAAGAAAGCTTTCTGCAGCTGGAGATCTTCAAAAGGTATGTGTGTGATGGGTGACATGCTTATGTGGAGTAGGCCTAAGACCTATGGGGTCCTGACAGGGCGGGAAGGGGGAAGAGAGGGAGGGGTGAACTGCAGCATCCCTATGGTCAGTTGTAAGGGCAAATAACCATGGGGCACTGCCATGATTTAACTTCAAACCAGGGTTCTAAGTAGCTTTTGGAGGATCTGTAGTAACTTCAAACAGCAATTAAGTGACCAGTCATATCAAGGACTACCTATATAGAAAGAATCAATGAGAAGGATGTGCTTGGTAATGAGAAGAAGAGATTTTGTAGCTTAATTTTTCAAGAAAGGGAAATGCCTACAGAATGGGGAGGAAGGAGGAGAAGACTGGGCCGGACCTATCTATTGGTCCCTATTCTTTTCCAGTGCTCACTATTCCGTGTTTGTGAGACGTCAATGAAATACAAAGAAACTGTGTAACATCTAATGGCAATTTAACATTAAATTACAGCTTGAATATCTCAGAAATAATCTGATCTTTTCCTTTTTTTTTTTCTTCCCTCCTCATTTCCTTGAACCAGGCTGTTTGACTTTGTAATCATTTACCAAACTTCTGATGTTTAGTTCTACAATCACTCACCAAAATTTAAACATTCAATTTTATAACAACTGACTAAAATTCAAGTAGAAGAAACAATATCTGACCTTTTATGGCCAGCCACTAAGTTTTAAGTAATGGTATAGTAAAATCCAAAGGTTGTCTGACTCTTAAGGCTCATGCACATAGCTTATTTAAAGAATAAAAAGGGCACACCACTGAACGTTATTGCATGGCCATGCCTGAAAAAGTAGGGAATGCATCACTGAAAGATCGCTCTGGATAGTGAGATGAGAAGCATGTAAAGTAGAGAGAGAGAGAGAGAGAGAACATCTTAGGGGCCAAATTGGTAAGGGCCAAAATGATTATCTAAGGTCAAGTTTGGTAGAGATATCCATGCAAACAGACAATATGACAGGCCAAACTGGGAAGGTATTACTGTGATATTGCTGGGCCAAACTTGGTAGAAATTTTAATGGAGGATGAGGCTGATTTAAGGGCTCAATTAAATATTGTGGGAGCAGCATTCCAAGGCAATGGGTGAATTGGCAAAGTCTCAATGTGGACCCATAAAGAGTTCTATGGGTAGAAAGTTTGTAGGTAAGTGTAAGTGTATGTGTGCACATACCTAGTCCAAAGAGTAACCATAACACCAGAATTCAAACAATCATTCATTTGCAAATTTAGAAGACCTTATTTTTCTCTGAAGTTATTTTACAACAGACAAAAACCTAGAGTTGCTTACAGCTGCTTAATGAAAAAATGAAGTTGTCACATGCAAGCCATTGGTCAAATATAGATTGTCGATCCTGACTAATACTCTGTTGATAAACTAATGAGGAAAACAAAATGTCTTCCATTCAACATGCAAGAAGGAACATAGTTGCCAACTTCTCATCGTTCCATCATCCACCCACCCCACTATGACTATAACTGTTGCTTGTATCCTTACGATTTATAATGATTGTCTCCTGGTATGATTTGACTGCTTATTTGTACCCCATGACTATGATTAAGTATTGTATCCTAGGATTCCTGCTGCATGTACCGTTTCCTTTAATATACAATGAGAGCATATGCACTAAATACAAATTCCTTGTGTATCCAATCTATAGGACTGCCTATTCTATAGGCAACCATTTGGAAATGATTACTAGTGGCTTTATTAGATGTTATGCTTTATTGATATCCATTGATATATTTGTTCTATTACATAAAGTAAATGCCAAGAATCTAGATCAGCAGCAGCTGAGATACTGACCTATCATCTTTGTTTATCTGGTCCCCAAATCCAACTGTATTTACAATTGTCAGCTTCAATCGGACATTGCTTTCCTGAAGCTCGTAAGTCTGAGCTTTAAGTCTCACATTTGGCTGAAAGTGTGTTGACATATGATCATCGAAAGAGGTATTGAACAAGGTATCAATCAAAGTTGATTTTCCAATCCCTGTCTCTCCTAAAATTAAAGAGAATTATATCACAAATCCACTTTCATAAATGTCACTGAAACACAAAAAGAAAAACTTCATTTCTACCATTTAAAAATAATACAGTGAGTTTTGTTATAACTTCATTATGGATACTATTAGAAATGCCTTTCCTTTTGTAATTTTTATAGTAACATCTGAACAATATGCGAAAGCATTTCTCAAAAAGACCCATTAGTTCACTCTGCAACTTGCAAGAACTGTTGCTTCTCATTGTCTTTATTGCCTTCCGTCTTTCCCTGTCACTTCCGTATCACTGATGTAATTTCAGTTTTTTTCTTTTGCTCTATGGGAACTGTATTCAAGAAACTGAAACCAAAGTGCTGAGTTTTCAGAAGACATCCCCTAATATGCTATCATTTTTGTTTAAAGATTCCATCTCATCAACTGTCTTCAAACATTGTCTTCATAAGTTACTAGCATACATGGCTTTCGGTTCTCGGTTACTGTCACATCAATCCTCTAAAATACAATACAGTAAGCTGAGACACAATAACTGAACCAAACAATAAGCTCATAATGACTGATATGGATGAAATATCCATTTTTAATCAGTCCTATGTACAGGTTGTCAACTTATGATGATAATTGAGATGAGAATTTTCACTGTACGTCATTGTGCTGGTAAGTCAGGTTGAACCTAATTTTACAAAATTTTAATGGTGGTTGCTAAGCAAATTCAATTTTTGTCAGAAACCAGCAAAAAAAGATGCAAATCATGGTTATGTGACTGCAGGTTGCTGCAACCAGTTGTAAATAAGTTGTCAAGTGCATAAACTGCAATTGTGCGACCATGGCAGTGATACATCGATCGTAAGTGCAAGTGTAAGTTATAAGAAAAAGTTACTACTTTTTCCAAATGGTTACTTCGAACCATAGTTAAACAGTCATAAGTTGAGGACTGTTTAAACTATCTATTACTAAACTATACTGTTTAACTCGTAATAGCATGCTTTTTATTGTAATTAGATTTATAGCTATTCTGCTTCAGATGAGGTTCCGAATTTAAAGAGAAACAATAATATTTATTAAAAGTTTTATTTGCAAATTACTAAGTTATTTTAATTCTCATAAGTATTTCCTGAAAATAGTTAGGAAAATGTTTAGATGGCACCTTTGAACCAGGAGGTCAGCATTAATCTTTGTCATTTTCATTGCTTTAGACTTTTCAACAGGATCTGTTTAAATTAATTTACACTTTTGAAAATTAAATTACTCACCAATACTGAGAATGTTGAAGCAGAATCCCTGATGGATCGATTTGTTAACCAATTGATCTGGTAAACTATCAAAACCAACATGGCCAGACAAGAATAAGGATCGATAATTCTGCTGAAGTGAAACAGTAAAAAATATTAGAGCATAAGACTGCAAAATAGTATCTGAACATGATAATATTCAACATATTAAAACATTTGGTTTGATTTTTTTCAACCAAATAAAAATCACTGAAGGCAGTTAATCTGCAAATAGATTTAAAAGTGAAAAATGACTGTTATTAATCTGCTGCACAACCACTACAAGTTATTCTTTCTTTATTACAATACTTCTGAAGTATTTACTAAAGAGTAATTATTTCCAGTTCTTGAATAAATACTAGTATATACCAATAAGCTTAACACCAAAGGAGATCCATGTTTAGGTTCCCATCATTCTATTCCCTCCTCTTTGTATGTCATTTTTTCTCCTCCTCAACCCTTTCATTAATTCCATTTTTTTTGCTTAAACTACTTCTTTTTACTAATTCCTTCAGACGTTTTCTGGTTCCTTCTGGTTCCTATTCCTTTCTTCTTGTAATATTGTGCATCCTATTTGGTGCTTCTATTACCCAATCACCTGGCCTTTCATTTGGAATTTCAATATAGGCTGCAGGGAACAGCAAATTAAAAAAAGAAATGCCCTGTGCGCCCCCCCCCCCCCAAAAGTGGGTGGCCCTGCATATGTTCCCTACAGAATGCAGAGCTGATTTTCTCAGCAAGCTTAATATATGACCACAGCATATGTATAAGCACGTCCTTAAAATTCAACAAACATGCATCTGGAAAAACTGACTGGCACATTTTTTTCACCACATAAGTACCACTTGTATAGCCACCCATACAAACCAAGGATGATGTCTAGCTATTAATGTTTGTTTACAAGGGTCTCCAATATTGACTGACAACTAATTCTGATTGCCACATACCTCAGCTATCCAAAGTATTCTGACACTCTACAAAAGATTTGAAGTAAAATCTAGCACTGCTTCCATTTTCCTTGAAACTGAGGATAAGCTAAAAAAAAAGGTTACATTTTTTTATCTCTTAGTCATGTGTATGTACTGAGAATTTCAGAGAGGGCCAGGAACTCTTCTGCTGGACTTTTATAAGGCAAGGAGCCTTGTTTGTGAATTCTGTTTGCAGCTTCTCTAATGTCTAGTGGTCAGGAGTTTTTGCGCCATTTACTGTAATTCCCTGGAGAATCTATAGATATAGACAACTTCAGGGAGTTCTGATGTTTTGTTTCCCATGATCAGCACTGTTCAGAAGTTCTTAGTCCTGAGACATTTTTATTTATTCATACAACTTTTATGTTGCTCCAGTTCTGGAGACTGAGCAGCTTGCAATATTAATGTCATAAGAAGATATCCTTGACAGCTGAAATCCAAATTCTGAAATATACTCTTGAATAGGTTTCTGGTCATTCCTTAGCATAGCCAAAGCTACTCAATAACATCACAAGTATTTTGATATTTATTTTGATCTTTCACATTTAAAATTAATGAAATGTCTTCATTAAGCTACCCACACCAATGTCTCCATACCTAATAAATGCAAGGCATGTATACCCTTTGAGAACAGGTTTATTTTACTGCAACTGTGTATCTTCAAGTGGTAAACAGTGCATTCATACATATAGCTACTGCACCTGTGCAAAAAGCGTTATTGGGAATATTCCACAACTGAGGAAATCTGGAGCAGGAACTCCATCTTACTGTGGATACCTAAGATAATGCTCCCTCTTCTTCTTTCATTCTAAAGGACTGATAGTCATTATTAACAGGATACTCAGTAAAGAAAGCACATGAAAAGGGAAAGGGGCTATGTGAGTGCGCATGTGAGTGTTCTAGGAATCATACGGTAATTACAAGTAAGCTTCCTACTCTTTGTTGAGGTTTCTGTGCATCTCACTACAGATTAAGTAGAAAGCTTACTTTAAGGCAGCAGACAAATGCCCAAGTAAGAGAGAACTGATGTCAGCAATGCTCTCTCAAAGGAAACATATTTCTAGACCCAAACATCTATTAATAATGCCATGCAAGTATCTGTCGGCCACATCAGAGTACAGCATAACCTTGCAGACTTTGAAAAGTGCTGTCCTATGAAACACAGTCATTGAAACTGATCTGGTGAAATGACTTTAGACAGCACTTGGTAGCAAGAGATTTATCAACTGATATCCTCTCTGAATAGCCACTACTCCTACTTAGAGAAATGTCTTGTTTGGAGCTAGAATAAACAAATAATTGTTCATGATGCTCTACAAATATCCAAAGAATGCAAAGAATGCTCTGATAATGTAGATTGTAAGGTGGAGGATGGGGACGAACTTATACACTGCTATGATAAATTTGCAGATATTTAAGCTGCTTGGGACAGGATGGGGCTGAACGGGAAGGGAAGGGAAAGGAAGGAATTCTAGTCCATCCTTAGCCAGCTGAAAGCCAGCTGGGTGTCCTTGGGCCAGTCACTCTCTTTCAGCCGAACCCACTCACAAAGTCATTGTTATAGGGAAAATAGGAGGAAGATGTGTTGGATATGTTCTCCACCTTGAGTTATTTGTAAAAATAATAAAGATGAGGATACAGAATGGAAATGGAAATAGAAATAGAAATAGAAATAGAAATAGAAATAGAAATAGAAATAGAAATAGAAATAGAAATAGAAATAGAAAT
>JAEANM010024674.1:0-11104 GCA_017656035.1 Myanophis thanlyinensis | reverse complement strand
CTCCCAGGTTTTTTTTTTCCTTCGGAAACGGGTCCAAGTGGCTCTTTATGTCTTAAAGGTTGCAGACCCCTGCCCTAAACCAAAGCTATATTTGGGGTGGCCATGTGCTTTCTTTTTATCATCCCCGTCTATTTATTTAAGGGGAGGGGGCTAATATGTATTTATACAGCACACCTTTAGCAACAGGGAAATGAGTGAACATTTTTTCCTGTGGCCTCATATATTATCCTCTCTTTTTGGCCTGTGATCCTATGTCCAAAGAAAACACTGGGTTGCAGCTACCCTCCCTCCCAAATACGATTTTACTATAATATATATTAGTGCTATTCAGGCCATGAGGCATTCTTAGAAGTAAAGATGATACTTAGAAGCTAGTATTTTGCTTTCCAGCATGCTAGATTCTCATTTTAAAAGTTGAATTAAGAATAAACTTAAATAAAGCATCAAGGGGGCAGTGAGCCTAGTGAGTGATTGGGGAAACTGGCTTGGTTTCCAAATATTAAAATTGTTTATTGCAAATGGAAACATTTTTTATAGTTGGCTAGAGAAAGGAATGCATTGAATATATTTAATTGTAATTATGTATATATGTAAATAACATTGGTTTTTATTTTTTTTTCTAAGCAAAGATATACTGCATGTTAGTGGGAGATCCAGTTTGCTACTGAGAAGAGAATTGCGTACTCAAACAGAAAAAATGACATGCCTTAAATTAAAAGACAGTTGGAGCATCTCTTTACTATTCTAGGAATATATTGGAAATATTTCCATTCTGGTTTGCCACAAAGAGATTATTTGTTTTCTTTTTCTTCTTTAATTTTTGCAATAGCTTTTTTTTCCAGAAACTAGACATTATACAATGTATTTATATAGCAAACATATGGACAATAACACCAAAGGGAATGGAATTCTATATATAAAACCTGTAGTTGAGTTGATAAATTTATATAAATCAATGTATCTCACTCAAAAAAAAATCTACAGTTGATAAAGATGATTTTTTCATCAAAGGCTGATTTTTAAAAGATTTGCTGCAAGCAAAAGCTATAGTTTCTAATCTCTATCTTCCATATAACTTAAGCAATGGTGTGCAAAATTGAAACTTCTGCTTAGAGCAACATAATCAGGATTCGTTAATGGCAAAACGAAAGTGAATTGAGTTCTTCTAAGGTTTAAAAATATAATAAATTTGACCTCCTATTTACAAGTACTCCTTGACCTACATCCATATTTGAACTCAATA
This sequence comes from Myanophis thanlyinensis, assembly GCA_017656035.1. Classification (NCBI taxonomy): domain Eukaryota; kingdom Metazoa; phylum Chordata; class Lepidosauria; order Squamata; family Homalopsidae; genus Myanophis; species Myanophis thanlyinensis. The sequence goes on along the minus strand of JAEANM010024674.1, from coordinate 9,861 downwards.
TTTCTGTTGCTAAGCAAGACAATTGCTACCTGACTTTGCCCCATTTTCAACCTTTCTTGCTACTGTTGTTAAGTGAATCACTGCAGCTGTTAAGTTAGTAAAATGGTTGTTAAATAATTCTGGATTCCCCATTGACTTTGCTTGTAAAAAACAACAACCACAAAAGGTATCATAACCCCGGGACATGGCAAGTATCATAAATATGAACCAGTTGCCAAGCATCCGAATTTTGTTCATAAGTGTGAAAAACGGTTAAAGGTCACTTTTTTCAGTGCTGTTATAACTTTAAAGAGTCACTAAATAAATGTAAGTTGAGTAACACCTGTTCCTTTCTCTACAAAAATGAAGATTAGATAAAAGTAATCATGTAGCAAGTATTTTGGATATTACAAGAGTAGTGTCTGCAGAACTTAAAGATTTCATCAAAATGTCAAAACAAGCATTGCAGCTCCACTCCACTTCTTATGCATGGTATGTCACAATACACTTATGAAAGGAAAGAAACATGTCAAAACGCTGATTTCTTCACTTGTGCTCCCTTTCACTCTCATAGATGCCCATATAGCCTAGTAGAGGCAAGTGGGTTCCTCAATTCAGTTCCATTAGGAGTTGATTGTTGGGCTGAAGTGGGCTTTTTTATTTTTATAAATTGAATTTTAACAATACATGCCATATAGAATGTCTAGTAGAATTGTAGGGTATTGTTGCCAAGTCCTTCATTCATTCATTCATTCATTCATTTATTAATTATTTGGATTTCTCAACCACCACTCTCCTGAGGAATTTGGGGCAATGTACAATCATCTAATAGATCCAAAACATAAAAATAGACTTAAAATATAAATTAAATAGTTAACAATTAAAATTATAAAAATTTAAAATTTAATTTTTTTAAAAAAACCCAATCAACCCCAAAATAAATGTTTGGCCAGACCGGCTTGTTGGAACAAATGGGTCTTTAATGCATGCCAGAAGGTCCACAGGTCTGTAATGGTCCGGATCTCTGGGGGCAGTTCATACCAAAGGGAGGGTGCCCCCACAGAGAAGGCTCAAACCCTCGGGGCTGCCACACAACATCCAGGCAATAGGACCCCAAGGAGGCCTGCCCTGTGGGAATGTACTGGCCGGCGGGAGGCTGATGGTGGCAACAGGCAGTCCTGTAAGTACCCGGGTCCCAAGCCATGGAGCGCTTTGAAGGTAAGAACCAACACCTTGAATCGCACCCGGAAAGCCACAGGGAGCCAGTGCAGCTCACGCAGGAGAGGTGTAATATGGGAGCTCCGAGGAGCCCCCAAAATCACCCGCACGGCCACACTCTGCACCAACTGCAGCCTCTGGATGATCTTCAAGGGGAGCCCCATATAGAGAGCATTGCCATAGTCAAGACGGGAGATAACGAGGGCAGAAGTAACTGTGCGAAGAGCGCCCTGATCCAGAAATGGCCGCAACTGGAAGAACCTTCGGACCTGGTAAAATGCCCCCCTGAAGATGGCTGCGATCTGATCTTCTAACGACAGCCGTACATCCAGGAGGACCCCCAGATTGCAAGCCCCTTCCATGGAGGTCAAAAATTCTCCCACGGCCCATGATGGAACAAGCTGGCTGTATCTGGGCGCTGGAAACCACAGCCACTTGGTTTTGGTCAGGTTGAGCTGGAGCCTGTTTCGACCCATCGAATTCTGCATGGCCTCCAGGCACTGGTTCATCACAGCTTCGTTGGGGTGGCCTGGGGTGGTGATGTACAGCTGAGTATCATCAGCGTACTGATGGAAATCCACCCCGAAGCCGCGGATGATCTCACCCAGCGGCTTTACATAGATGTTGAACAGTAGGGGCGAGAACACCGACCCGAGGCACCCCACATATCAAGGGCCTCAGGGCCGACCTCTGCCCCCTGCCAACACAAATTGTGAACGATCAGAGAGGAAGGAGAAGAACCACTGTAATATGATGCCTCCCACTCCCAACCCCCGCAATCACTGCAACAAGATAACTGTGGTCAACAGTATCAAAAGCCGCCAAGAGGTCTAATAGGACCAGGACAGAGGAATAACCCCTGTCCCATGCCTTCCAGAGATCATCCACCAACGCGACCAAAGCTGTCTCTGTGCTGTCCTTCCACTTTCATTTTACTTTTCTCCCTTGTTTGCCTTTTGCAAGCAATAGAATATATGTTGGGGGAGTGGACAGCATTTAAGGGTTATCAAATACTCCTTTGCACACTTTCCTCCACATCAGTATGTTTATCTTGCTACAAGGTTTCTAAATATAAACTGATTTTGTATATGTCTTCATTCTATTTTGCTTCATTTTTAAAGAAAAATACTTTATCCTAAATTTGATATTTGGATATAATATATAGTATAATATTTTTCTGATGCAGGATTTTAAGAGTTAAATTTTCAAGATAAATTTTAAATGCCACTGTTCACATACATCTTCCAGACATGCAGTTTTTAGAATTTTTTTTCTCCCCAGAATTTTGATAAAGGAATGACAAATGTGAGTTGATTTTATTTGAGTTTAGCATTGTGTTAGGAATAGATTCTTCAATTGGAAGCTTAATTTGGTATTCCAGGCAGAATGATTTTATATCCCTAATGTTGCAGAGCGAAATACTGTACCTTTAAGTCATGAAATCACAAAAAGGTGTGTTTTTTTTATTATTGCCACTGACTGTTATTTAATTTACAAATGAGCTTATACCATTTTTGTCCTACCTTTTGGTTTATTAATTTAAACATTGAAGGGGTGGAACCATACATAATTTACAAAGATTATCCGCCACATTTATATGTATGTATAGGTTGTTGGTTCCATCAAGTAGCCAGTTTGCTCATAGGCTGATAGCCCTGTCTCACCAGAATCTCTGCAGGTTTTTTATAAGTTGTGGGACAAGAGAAACTGAATAGCTTCAGTTTTTCAGTGAAGAACCATTGTGTAGGACAGATTGAGTGTGATATAAACTTTGCAAAACCTGAATAGCTGAGGCAATGTTTTTAAAAACATTTTGTTATTTTGAAGAACTTAAATAATTTTATTGTGAATGTTTATTATTTTCAATGTATATTTCCTCAATAAATCTACACACTATTTTTATTGGATGGCACAGTGTCTTGTTTATTGTTTATTTTCATGCCATGGTTAACGATGTGCATGTGTAGGTGTATTTGTGTACTCAAAGACTTACCCAATCAGTTCTTCAGTAATTGCAATAAAACAATTTATGATTCAAGAGATATAAAAGCAAACTCAAATGCCTTTTGAACATGAATTGAACACATCAGTTGACAAGTGCTGATTCATTTACACATACAATATAATTAAGGAAAATTTTAATCTAATACAGAGCAATGTATTTGGTGATTCTGCAGTCATTGTATAATTAAGCTTTAAATATTCATGTGGGCTCTACTTACCATTTCATATTTCTGTAACTATTAGAGTTGTTTATGACATGAGATTATTAACTGTTTTCTTCCCAGAGCCTTTGTAACAACTGAAAGCCAATCTGAAATTTAAAAACAATAGAAAGTTTTCCGGAAGGTGGGAACTGGGCTGCAAGAACTGCATTTTATTTATTTAGGGCAACTTACAACAAGATAGAAATATGTATACATGTATGTGCAGTATGTTTGTTAATATATAGATGGTTGTTTTTAATATATATTGGGCAACTTATAACAAAATAGAAATGTATGTGTGTCTATACATATTTACACATACATTCATACATGCGTATTAAAAATAGTAATGATTTAAAAGTTTTTTTAAAAAATTATAAGACACAAGGCAGTGAAATCTTAATAGCAATAATAGAACTACCTCAAGATTTCACCATTCCCCTGTGATTCCCAGGTCAGTTAGCCTGATAACATATCCAGATCTTAAGAGACTTCAAAAAAACAAATGGGGATGATGCCAACCTGCTTTTCAGTGGGAGAGTGTTTCATAAAGTGGGCACCTCAGAAAAGAAGGTTCATCTCCTGGAATCTGCTAAGTTAGTTCAGTAGCAAACAGGATCTATAGCAGGGCTGTCAAACCCAGGGGCCAGATGCATCATGAGCTGGCCTCGCCCCCACCCAGTTTATTGAAGGTGGGAAAAGTCCCGATACATCACATGACAACACTGTGACAACATGAGTTTGACACCCCTGATCTATCAGCATCTTCTGATAGATCTGATGAAGTGAGAAAAAAGTAATCAGTGAAAGGCATTCCCTCAAATAACCTAACCCTATAACATGAAGGACTTTAAAGGTTAAAATCAGCACCTTGAATTGGACCCAGAAACAAAACTGTCAGTGCAGCTTGTAGAGCAGAGATGTAACTTATGCTTCTGTATAAGCACACATATCTGCCAACCCCACTACCTTTTGCAGTAGCTGAAGTTTCCAGATACTCTTCAAGGGCAACCCCATGTACAGCACATTACAGAAATCCAGTCGAGTGGTGATTAGAGCATATTGATTTTGAGAAGAACACTGATTTATGAATAGGTGAAACTGGTAAACAACACAAAACTGTGCTAAGACTCAAAACTGCCACTCGCTCTTGAATCGGAGTTGTGAGTCCAGGAGAAACCCAAATTGCACACCGGGTCTGTCTGGAACAGTGCAACCCTAACCAGCAATAAAGACAGTATTAGAACTGGCAGTCCCCAAAACCCAAAGCCATTCCAGTCTTGTCGGGAATTAAAGCAAGCCTGTTGGTCCCCATCCAGACCCTCACAGCCTTCAGACACCAGGATAATACATCTATGACTTTGCTTAATTGGTTAGAGACAGAAAGATATATTCTGGATGTAATCAGCATATTGATGATACTTCATACCATGATGATAGATCAGCTCGCTCAACAGCCTCATGTAGGTGTTGAATAGTGGAGGTAGTACCAAACATTGCAGTATCCACACAGCAAAGTCTGAAGATGGGATATCTCTCCTTCCCAATCACTACTAGTTGAAATCAAGTTCAGAAAAAGATGAACAAAAATAACAAAGTGCTGCACACCCTCAATCTAATGCAGAAGCATACCAGTCAGTGATATCAAAAATTTCAGAGTTTAAGTAGGACAAGGATTGATGCGTAACCTCCATCTCTTGCATGGATTATCCCAAATGGAACCAATATTGTCTCCATCTGTTCTGACTCGGGTCACAAAACCAGGTTCCAATAAAGTATTTTATTGTATTACTACACCAGGATAGACTGCTCTCCAGGGGTGTTGGTAAACTTCCACTCTACTTTTTCCCAAAAAACAACCAGCAACAATGTAATACAGTCTCACCAGCTGAATGCAGTAATCACGAGAACTAAGCCCCCAAACAGGAAGAAAGGTGAAAGGTCCACAAACTTGGCACAAAGATTGAAAAACAAGGCACGTAAATCACAATCCAAAATCAGGGTCTGTAAAGTAAGGTATGCAAAACTAGAGGCTGAGACATGAGTTGAAGTCCAGAAGTCTAAGGTTTCCAAAAGTCAGGGAAGTGGTTGTTCCCAATGAAAGCACCCTCTCCTGGCCTAAATCACCCAAGCCAAATTTTCCTTGTAATGAGGGATGGAGCAGCTTCCTTGCAAGCAGCCTCACAAATCTCCACTGAGGTCTTCCCTCTGCTTAACTCTGCATCAGTTCCAAGTTAATTTATACAACAGATTCTGAACAAATTCTTCCCACAGGAAGTTCTTCAAGCCTCCTTTACCCAAGAAGGCATGTATCACCCAAAACAGGGCTGCAGGATGGCTATTTGCAAACACTCTGGGGGCAGAGAAGTAGTAGTACTTCATTATCCTTACTGACACAAGATAGGCCTTAGTAATAGTTCTAATCTGGATTCAATCAAGTTCATCCTTTGTTAAGTGCCAGTACTGACCTAGATGTCTCTTCTGTCATTTCATCTCCCTCAAGTCCATGAACTACAGCGAATGATAGGATCAAGAAAAGTCACATGGGTGCAATCTGATCCAAAACCTCAGCCAGCCCTCTATCCCAAATAGTAATAGTAATGAAGACCATGAAGCACATTAGAGAATAGCCCCTACTTCCTCTGAAACTTACTGGGGTCCATTAGTCACCAGGAGTGAAGCAATCTAAGCTTTAAAAGTTCATGTAGACTCTGCATTTCATTAGTATTAATTATTCATGATATGAGATTATTAATGTTCTCTTTCCACAGTCTTTGAAGAAGCTGAAATCCAGTTTGAAATTTAAAAATAAAAGATTTTTTAAAAATCTGGGCTTTTAATACATTCACTTTAAATTTTATCTCAGATAAAAAGTTTATTGTATTTAGATAATGACTGTGCTCTCATTTGGAAATAAGATTTAGTGATTAACTCTGACATCTCTATTATTCATTTAATTAGTGATTGCTTAAACTTCTTGCTACCTGTCTAATTTACTGTTCATTTTTCAAAAACATTTTCTCCATTGATTAATGTTTTGTCCTTCATGGTATTATGATCAGTTACTAGGAGCTTATGATCTTGAGACTTTGAAAAAAATCTGTTCAGACATTACAATTTATTCACCTCTAACTCAGAATATGTGCCCACCTACCAGTTCAAAAGCATGCAAATGGGAGTAGATGAAAAGATACCACTTCAATGGAAAAATAACTGTGTTCCATGCACCTCAGTGTATAATCATGCAGGTGCATGACCACAGAAGTGTCTTCGGACAATACTGGTTTCCTCAACCAAGAAATAGAGATGAGCTCTGCCCCATAGAATCAGATACGACTGGACAGAGGAACCCTCACACTTACCTTTAACCCAAAACATTACAAATGACATTACATTAATGTAATAATAACCATTTTATATATTCAAGGACAGTATTCTAAATTCAAAACAATCTGATATCACAAGTTTTTCTGGATTATAGCATTTTGGGCTGCAGGTGGTGGGTCACAATTTTATTGTTCTCTGTAAGTCAGTGAGGCCCATAAAAGCCTTTCTTAACGGACCTCAGAGAGTAGTGTGGTTAGTACTGACTATTTTTGTTATTAGTATTGTGCACCATATTAGTTCTTATGCTTAATTATGTATATAAAGAAAAATTAATCCACATAATGTACAAAATACTGCACATGGGAGATGTATGAGCAGGAAACATAACTTCTTGTAAGATTTACATACCATCTTTCCTTCAGGAACTTAAGGTGGTGCATATAATATTCCATCCACCCACTTTTCCCCTGGCAACCATTTCCAAGCTAGATTGACTGAGAAAAAAATGACCGATTCATGGCCCTAATGAGCTTCCATGGTTAAAGGTGGACTGGGAACATATATCTTCTTAATCTTAGTCCAGCATCTTAACCACCATACCATATAGACAACAAAGAAGAAGTATATATTTGTGGAAGCTCCACTGCCATCATTGGGAAAGTACCAGTTCAGGGTCTTGGTTCTATTGATGTTCATTAGTGCAAAACTTTACAAGTTTGTTACGCAAATTACTGTTCTCTTAAGAAAAGTTTAAAATATAGAAGCTGAAATATTGACAGTATTCCAAAATGTAAATTTATATTAGACCTTGTTTCCTGCTTATCTCTCAAATTATTATAAGTACAATACAAATGGTTAGTGACAAATAGCACAGAATACAAATGTGCTGAATAAAGTTACATATTGTGAAAAAAGGAATACATTTATTTTCAGATGGATATTTGGGGCCTGAAAATCTCTTCAATTAACTTTCTAACCTGTCTATATCTGCATTGCAGATTACAGAAGAGAAGAAAACTGATTGAGAGGTGCTGGTTTGAACTATCTCATGGTTATGGTACTTTCTGTATCTTGACATACTCTTTGACATGGATAGGTAACATTGGATTAGTAAAATCACTATTAAAATGTTTTCATCACCAACTAAATATTTTTGTTAGCTAATTTAAATTCAAAATATTTATTACAGTCAAAAACCAGTACAATGAAAAAGATTGGCTAATTTACAACATGTTAAATTTCAGAATATTATAAAATATTGTCCTTTAAATGTATTCATATTCATGTATATTCTGTATTAGAATGAATTCCAAAAAGGTGGTGGAAGTCAAGCAAAATAATAAGACCATTAAATTTGTTGACAAGTAAGTTATTTCCTTTTTAAAATTGGTGTGTAGGCAAACAAATAAGTAGTTTGGTTTCTCTTTAATATTTAAAATATACATGAATCTTCATACTCTAATCAGATTGTGTGTAATCATTACTGAGATTTTGGAAAAGGTTTTGTAAAATGTTATTTGTAGTTTCTGATTTATATTCTAATTATAGCTATATATTTAAACATATTACAAAAGCAATCTGCATTAATTAGGAATATAACACCTCTTTTGCAAGTTAAAAATGGTAGGCAAAAGTTTATTTTTACATGTATGGTAAAATGTAACCATACCATTTTTTTTCCATCTCTGGCCAATTTTACAAAATTTAGTCCATTTTTTAAATATTTAAATATATTAATATTTAATATTTTAATATATTAATATTTAATATTTTAATTTTACGCAGTTGCGTAAGCATTTCACTGCATATCGTACCATGTATGACTGTGTATGTGACCAATAAATTTGAAATTGAAATTGAAGAATTATTTATCATAACTTTAAAAAAATGTTTACGCTTGTTAAGCAGTACTCAATTATTTCTTAACTCTGATCTGGCCTACAGTATTTGCTTCCCTAGTACTGATGTTTATTTCATTTCATTTTTTATCCTACTGCAGTCAGTATTGACTCTGTGATTGCATGTTACCAGCAGAATTAAAATATCTAATGTACAGATTAATAAAAATGCAAAACAAAATCAAATCTCTCAAATCCAAATAATAAATCAAATTATGTTCATTGTTAACTAAGGAACAGGTTAGGCTTCAGAATTTTTCTGAAAATAATCAGGGAAGGTACCAATCAGAGTTCCACCAGGAGACTTCCAAAGAGCCAACTCTTTTCCTGAAAAGGAGTTCTTTCTCCATTGTGGGAGGAAGCATAGACTCCAAATTGACTGGGATTCGTCAGCTGCGATCATGTGAAGAGTCGATGTAAATATAAAAGCTATCGCCTTTCCTGGATTACTCCACTGTTTTCATCAACTCAGCTCGCTGATCACTGTTTGCCAGAGTCACCAGTCAATTAGAGTTTTCTCCTCAATCAGTTGCAAGGTATTTTCTCTAGTATACAAACAGTCAGAATTGAACATCAAAGAGGCGGAATTTCCTTTGGCTGCGGGAGCAGCCACTTGGCCCTCCCCCTTTCCCTCTCAGACGTCCCTAGAGCGGAGCAGCCTTCCCAGCCGGCAGCCTATTCACTTCGGTGAAGGCGACAAAGACTTTAAATTTAATTTGACAGCTAGTGCGCAGCGTTTCTGTGCAACTTTATTTGTTACATTCCCAAAACGCTGTTTTCTTCCTTCCGATTCGTTTCAGCTTCCCACCTCCTCATTTTCGCTGCTGCCACTGGCTTATTGGAGGCTGCGGTGCTTATCGCAGCCGGTGCCAATTGTCGGAGTCTCATTTCCTCACTTTTTTTCTGTTGGGCATCGTGCCAAAGCCGTTAGTTTACAAGCACTGGCGTTTTCCTTCTTCGTCATTTAATTCCTCAGGTTTTTTTTTCTTCCTTTGTGGTTGCCTTCGAGCAGCGCAAAACTGCGTCATCGTTTTTCTCTACAAAAGGAAGCGCGAACAGGCGCCATCTTTTCTGTTTTCAGAAAGGGCGCGAAAGTCTCGGTGCCAGCTAATTTTGTTCCTTTTTACCTTCTGCAAGTTCATTTTGCACTGCCTACCTGTCTGCTGCCTGCTCCCTTTTCAAGGAAATTTTGCGTTACCCTTATTTTCTACGTAGTTCATTTTTTCATATAT
>JAEANM010024673.1:0-11104 GCA_017656035.1 Myanophis thanlyinensis | reverse complement strand
GTTTACTCACTTACTTAATTTTATTTATTGATTTAAAATATTTTACCCCACCTTTCTGCTCAAGAAGGATCCAAGATAGCATGTAAAACATCGTCTGTGCGGGCTGCAGGTGCACTTGCAATGGGCTGCATGCAGCCCCCAGGCCGCATGTTTGACATGCCTGCCTTTAAGGTGCTTTGATGCTACCTGCTGTCCATCTGAGTGGTGGAGGAAGGCTCTTAAGGGGACAGGCTTTAAGCCTCCAGCCACAGCTGCCTGGAAGGACCCTTGTCACCTTTCTCTCCGCCACGGGAAATTCCAACGTGCGATATAAAGAAGTCGGCCACCCCCCACCCCTTTCAACTCCCCGCAAGTTTACCTCCTCCCACAGCTTCTCCGGAGAGAGAGGTTTGCTTGGGATGACCTAGCCACCAAGCTATTCTAGCTGTGCTCCCATTGCAGGCGGCAGCAGCTTTGCAAAAGAGGTGGCGGGGATGGCAGCAGGAGCACTCTTCTCTGCCACCACCCCTTGCCTCTTAGTGCCCCCTGCCACCCCCCTGGGCCTCTTAGCACCCCCGCTGCCAGTCCCCTTGCATCTTAGCACACCCCTAAGTCATCCCATTGCCCCCCAGGGGGCGGTACTGCCCACTTTGGGAACCACTGGAATAGATCATAAACTGGTGACATGCAAGCTCCAAGTTTGATGCAGATACCTTAAATTTTCAGAAATTGCTGTGAAGTCATAGATACAAAAAACAGCAGTTTCCTCATTTTAACTATTAATTGTATATTGTAGAGATATGTATAGATATAGATCTTCTGCAGTGAGCAGACATAATAAATATACAGTAAACACTTGCAGTCTGAGGAGGTGGAAAGTAGGACTAGCTGGGAATTTCAGAACCTCAACTTACAACAAAAATTGGGAAACAATTTCCATTGCTAAACAAGACAGTTGTTAAGTAAGTTGCATCCAATTAGATGACCTTTTTTGCCACTGAAGTTAAGTGAATTACTGCAGTTTAATGAATCAGTCACTAAGCGAGGCTGACAGCTCATATTGATTTGGTTGTTGGAAGCCAGCTTGGCAGGGTCACAAATGGCAATCACGTTGTTGTGAAGAAAAGACGCACAGGCAGGAAGATTAATGGGAAGGCACCCTGAACTCTCATGGGAGCTCCCTTTTATTGTAATACAGTTTGTGGCAGAAACTGATTGGTTACAGTTTGTACAGAGTTTGTGGCAGAAGCTGATTGGTTAAACAAACTTAAGATGTGTAATAATAATCTCCTGGTGTGTAAGATGTGTAATCATCTTCTGGTGTGCTGCTGAAGACAATGTGCTTTGCCACTGCTAAAGCTCATCCTTCCTGGAGAAGGATCATTGTGTTGACCTTGCATTCCTCAGCTTGGTTTGCCAGCTACTGAGAAAGCAATTATCCCCACATCACATGATCCCAGGACCGGTTGCCAAATGCCTGAACGGTGGTAGTAGAGACAACTGCAGGTGAAGGACTTCAGCTATGCCACGCATTGACTGAGAATGCTGAATAGATGATTTGTTGGTTAAACAGCGTTCTTCTGTAAGTCTGCAAGATCTTCAAAATCCTGTTTCACAGTGTTCATCATTCATTACAGATGAATTTGATAAGGTCACAAAAAGGGCCTTTTTAATGGTTGCTCCAATTCTGGAAGTTGCTGTTTTAAGATTGCCCATCTAAGCCTCTATACAATTTGGGGTGTAGTCTCAGGGATTTTGTCTATTAGTTGATTGCTTTTTCTGCCTCCTGGGGATAGTGAATGATTTGAAAGCCACCTGCTACTAATTTTAAACTGCTTTCTTTATTGGTGAACTTCATTGTGGATTTATTATGGTAAGTGTGGAATAAAAATGCAAATGAGCAAGTTTTATTTCCAATTAAGTGGGTAGAGAGTTACAGCTGTAGAATAAAATCCTATCTGCTCTTCAGAATCTTTTCCTTTTTTCTACCCTTTGATTTTATCCCTGCTCCATCCCTTCTTGACTTCTGTTCATTTTCTGTCATCTTGCCATAATTCATTTCCCCCCCTCCCTTTTTCTTTTTCTTCCATCTTTCCTTTCTGGTTTCCCTCCTTCTCTTCCCATCTCTGTGATCATTTTTATCTTTAGTGCCCTTCTCTCTTCCTCTTTGTTTCCTTCCTCTATCTCTCTCTTCCATTTCTCCCTTCCTCTGCCAATATTTTTCTCCTTCCTTTCCCTTTCCCTCCCATATTGTGTGCACAATATGGGTCATTTATTTGTACGCACTGCTGGAAAACCTCAGAATTTTCAGAATACTCCAGAGAATATTGGATATTAAAATATATGAAAATTCTTGCAGGGATGAAGGAAACATTAAAATGAAAGGGAATGTGAGGCCAAGCACAAATTATAGTACTCTAAATTACAGAATGAAAATGGATGGAGATTAAATATGGCTACAAAGGAAGATAAATCTGTTATTCAGAAAATCAATAGTCCTTTATTTTGGATTTATAGAATAGCTGTTACTAAATATCTTTTTACAATAAATCAGAGGAGATAGGGAGGAGAGAAAACATTTTTCATTAATTCCTTGTGTTCATTTTTCAATTGCTTCTTTTAGTAGTTTTATGTTAAAAAGCCTTGCCATCATGCTTAAAACTTGTTACTGATTCTGTCTCAGTTTTGATAAACTTCCGTGGCAGAAAAGTATCACCTCTCCTTCCAATTTTTGCTTATTTACTAATACAATTTAGTAGGACTGGATATGCTTCAGCTTCAACCACAGTAACACATGGGCAAACTGCTCCAAACTTGATTGCAGAAAATACTTCAGCAACTGAGCAGTCAACGCCTGAAATGCTCTACCCGACTCCATTGTTACATCCTTAAACGCTCAGAATTTCAATCTCAAACTGTCTACCGTGAACCTCACCCCATTCCTAAGATGTCAGTAAAAGAGGTGTGCATAAGCGCATCAGCATGCCTACCATCCCTATCTTACTGTCCCCATTTATTGGTATTTACTTCATTTATGTTCATGTTCATACCTCTACTTGTCATCTTGTACATATTTGACAAATAACTGAGTAACTAAATAAATATGCAATTGTTGAAACAGAACAACAAAACAGCATAATGGCTAAGCCATAAGGGTCCTAGGCTGGATAGCTTTATTATAAAATTTAAACTGAGCTGAGTGATCCTGCAAGCAGGACTCAGATCCCAGAACAGATAAAAGCAAATAAGACATTTTTTCAAAGATGTCATGGTACTGTTTGTTAGATCTGATTTTGCACAGTAAATATATTTTACATTTCTGAAGCCCTTTAAAGTTGCTTGTTATAACTAGAAATAATGGTGGATAAAAATATTATATTGTTCATATATTGCAGTAACATCTTCAAATGTAAACTTACCTGTCTTTTGTCTTCCTTTTCAATGTAGGAAATTATTAACAAATGATATATTTAAAAAGATTTTGTACTATATACAAATGCATGCAGGTAGAGAAATATCTAGAGCCCAGAAGTGAAAATAATAGTTCCACAGAAGCTGCAGACATAGTTATTTCTCTGCTCTGCATTGAGCTCCCATATTCTCCAACTAGTTGTCTAGGTCAAGATGGCACTAGTTAGATTATGGAAATTAATCAAACACTTTGATATAGTACATGAGGGGTGAGGTAGGTCTTTACAAAGTGAAGCAAAACAGCAACAAAAAGTTAGGTCTCGCCTAAAGAACCACATCTTTATTATAGCAAATTTTTAATGAACCTTCTGGAAACTCCTGTAATGTCAGATTTTTGCTTTGGATCCAATTTATGCTAAGCCTGTTTTATGTAGTGCTGGGCAATATTTGTGTAACATTGTCTTATACAAAGGACTTTTCATTTGTTTAGATGGGATAACAGCTATCCAAAGCTTGCTCCCATTCACTATTTTGGGCTAGGGATTAGATGTGTCTGAACACTGATAGCTCATTACACAATTAAGATTTTTACCTGTTTTTAAAGAAAAGCACTAGTATGATTATTCCCTTTCGTCTAGGTAGTTTTGTAACATTTTGTCACATAAAGAATTCACCAGTTAAAGTACTCCGAAAAGATAGTTATCAGTGGAATTCACATATTGTTCAGACTTGTTACTTTTGGCAGCTTTCAGGTGGAATTTGTAGCTGGATTATCCTGCAATTTAATGCTTCAAGGTATTTGATAAAAACTCATGAGCAAAGCCAAAGGAGAGAAAAGTGTGCCTACAAGGAGTCATACAAACAGCAGAGGAATAAGGTCAATTTCTTCTGCATAATTTCAAACAGAACTGACAAAAGTAATAGCATTCTTATGTCTCCACCCACATTTTATGAAAATTATAGCAAATTTCCAAAACATCTCTGTGTGTACTTTTAACATCACAAACCAAATTGACCACAATTTTGAAAACTGAAATTGAAATAGGGATTTATTTCTATTTAGGGAGTTTGTTATGGCTAGTAACCAAAAGCAGGTGAAGCATTTCTGAAGCTTACCTGAAACAATCTACTTTAGTGCAGGGATTTGCAAATGTATAGACTGCAACTGTGATTATTAGTCCAATACCAAGACTATTTATTCTAAGGAGATATAACATGGTTAAAACACTACTAGGCAATCCACAGTACAGTTCACATGCAGCATGTTGCCCCAGACCATGTCAAGATTGCAGCAATGAAATTTGGCAACAAAACAATCTTTTTTTTGTTCCCAAAGATAAAAAATGTGTTGAACTGAGGTGTAACAGACCTACTTTTCCTGTCCCCCCAAAGCTGAACATTTTCAGTTGTGTCTCCAGGCAAACTCTGTGTCCTTCAGGAGATACATTTTTGGAAAAAAGAAAATGATAACATCTGCAATTTCAAAAATATTGTCTGCTTCTGTGTTAAGTTTGCTTGGTAGATTTGAATAATTTTGGATTATTCAGTAAACCATGCCGGAATGCACTAACTGCTTAGTATAGTGTGTGAATAATCAGCTTGCAGTGAAAAACCTGCTATGGTTTTTATTGACAATATCCAGCAGATATTAAGTCAGAGCAGATTTAAATAAACAACCAAACACACCACCCCCCAATTTCATGGATAAGTTTGATACTGCAATTCTTGCTTGGAACAAAAAGGGATCTGGTTTCTGGTGCACTACTCAAAACCTTTATTGGGTCATGGAAGTATGTCAAGCAACTAATGGTATTAGTGGGAAACCAATTTACAAGTCGGGGAAGCCTGTGTTTTCAGTTTTGGAACAGAATCTGCCATGAAATAAAACAAGTCTTGATGTGTCTCCTGGGATATGGCAGAATTCTGCATTCACCCTAAAAGCCTGCACATTCTATGTATACTTTTGTAGTTTACTCTTCTCCCTAGATGTTTAAAGGAGCAACAAACACTTCAAAGCTTTCATTTTAGTCTTTTTATTAAAAAAATTCTAAAGTCTTTAAAAAACAAAAACAAAATGCTCAATCAATGCTATGGTAACTGTTTGTACATGCACAGTTAAGGTGCTAAAAACAAATAAAACTGAGTAGAACACTGGCTTATTGTACATGACTCAAATCTACAAAGAGTTTAGTGCAAGTTGAACTGTTAGCATTGGAGATCAGGTACCATGCTGGTGTATTCAAATCTAACTCTTATACTCAAATCACAATTTCAGATAAAGGTAGTAAAAACCTGATTATTTTTTTTAGAAACAATAACACCCCCCCACTCTCCACAATAACAGCATTGATTAGAAGTATTAGAATTTTGGAAGAATTTTCCTAAAAGAAATTGTATAAGAAAAAAACCCCTTTCCTATTTGAAAACAGAGGAAGTAAACAATATTTTCTTTAATCTGCTACTTCATTTTGGTTTTTCTGCACTGGCAAAAAGTAGCCTATATCCAACAAGTCATTTTATACAAATTACAACATTAAATACAGGTGATTTGTGCTAAGGCTGACCTATTTTTTTCTAGAACAGACTTATCTTCTCTGCCTAACTATGCCAGATCTGACAGAAACTGGCTTAATTACTAAATTGTTCAATATTCCATATTTGTTATAGTTGCAACATTATCTGCAACAGTCACATCAAATCAACTGGGAAATGGGCAAATGATGTTTCTCAATAAGGGGAACAAATCGGAACCTAGATACCATTCTACTAAACTACTGTAGTTTATGGCATTTTAAGAGCCACAAGAGTGATCTGCATAACTTGTATTCAAAATTGGACATAGATTTTACATAACACTATTCCAAGGATGCTTGTCCCAGTCAGTTAAAAGAAAAACTCTAAGTAACAAGCTAATGCTAAATATAGCCCATTTTTTTGTGTGATGTCATTTTGCAAGAGAAAAATAAATTCTTTGTAAAACCAAAGATTAACTCTACTGCAATTACCAAAAAATAAAAAAACCACCTGCTGACAATAAACCCTCAAACTGTTTGGTTTATGGATTAGGATTCCTAACACAGGACACTATTTGTTGTACATGAGAAAGTAAACTGAAGAACTGGTCTAAAATTTCCATAGCTCCTGGGGGGGGGGGGGGGGCGCAAAGCAGATGCTTTGGGTGGAGCAGTTTCAGGTATGGAGCCCAAAGTCGCAGGAATGCCTTGAAATTTCTGGAGCCACTATGATTGTTTTTTATTAATATTTTTAAAAAGGTACTTGAGATTGCAAATTAGTTTGAGCTCATTGATAAAAACACATTGTATTAAGCCCAGATTTTTCTGTTTGGGGCACATCAGACCCAATGAAAAATCACATTCTAGTTTTGAGAAGTACAGATCGACTGCATGATCACAATGTATGATTTTCTGCACACTATCAGAGTATAGTATTTTATAAAAACATCATGTAATTGTTTTATCCAGCACTACTTAATTTTGAAAATTGCCTGCCTCAATGAGCAAGGAAGGTGGAAAGATATTAGTTTACAGATACTTGCTCCAATTTCAAGAGTTAAGGAGGGGAGATACCCCTAGATACAGGTTCTTAAGTAGCAGCAGTGGTTGCTTGTAATTCTCAGATTTTAAAAGGTAGGTATCTTAACAGGTAATCAATGGAAAAAAGAATGTAGCAGTTTTTCTGTCTGCTTCTTTCTTGCAAGCAGCTTTTGATATATAGCTTTGGGAACCCTCTTGGCTCCATTTTGCATTTCTTTAATAGAAAAAGGCAGCTGACATGTAAGCTTTGACTAGAATGTAGAAGCAAACTGTGTTGATATTTTCTAGGAGAATTTCTTTTCTGAGTGAGTTAAATCTATTGGAATCCATGCTGACTCCAATTGTAAAGACATTAAGAAAAAAATATTTTACTAGATCTTTTAAAATTTCCTACAATTCTACTGATATTCTCTCCTACCATTTTTATTTTTGCCTATGCTGAATTATGTGAAATTTGGGAACTGCTGTATGCCAAAAACAAAGAAAAAACATTGCTGGATATTTAATAATTGTGTTGCCTTAGAGTTAAACCAGATGTTTGTTCCATTGAATGAATTGTGTATGACCTTTGTTATCTGCAAGATAATATTTTATTACGTGCAAAAGAATTGGATAGCTTTAATCTTTGATACATTATTAATTTGGAAGATTTCTAGAGTATTTTTTTAATGAAGGGAGGTATTTAAGTGTGCACAAAATGGGCTTTGCTTATGAGTGAATTGTACTTCTTCTAAGTCTTGTAATGCACAATTTTGTTATCAATGGCTGTTGGACTGGAATAGAATCATCACAAATAACAAGGGCTACCTACATTATATTTACATTTTTTGAAAAATTCCCTTGGTACTAATATTTCTCTTGAAATACAAATACTGCAGATTTTGCTAGAACAACAGAAAAAAAAACCTTGCTTACCATGGACATTGTTCAGGCTTCCTCATAATTATATTCTAATTAATATTAATCCCAATTGATTTAAAGTACCTAATCAAGTTACAAAGTGGCTGATCTGGCATTTCACAATTTATAAATTAGAATTTAAAATAATACTAAGCATTATTCTTACAGCTCCAAAGTATTTCAGCACCGGTTACTTTTCTTGATGAACCAAGAATGAAATGGTTTGTCATTAAATTCAGATACCTAGCATATTTGTTCTCCATTGTATATATAAAAAGTTGATATAAGGGAGGGCGCATATTAAGAAAGAGAAAAAGAAGCATAATAATTTTCCAGCAGTAATATTAGAGCAATAGATGAGGTAGATTTAAACACACACAAGTGCTTCCTTAACTCATGCCAATAGCTGCCTTAGAAAAATCAAGTTCACTGTCCAAGACAAGCATGGGCAATGTTTTAATTAAGAACTGTAGGTTTGCATATTTAAATTGCTCGTGTACATATTCATAAGTGAATGAATACAAAACTATAGCTGGTTTACACTGCAGTTAAGAACTCATCCATTGTACTTTTAACTTAGAGGTAAAACCCATTCTGTTTAAAAGGTCTTATTGTCTTGGACAATGTATTTTGAGTTGCATCTTCAAATGAGAAAAATCCCTATTCTAGAATTACAGTCTCACCACTATTAATCTTGAATTGGTCTCTAAATATCAAAGAACTTTGTAATAAGCTGAAAGCTAGTGCTTTACAATTGAGCAGTTGAATTCAAAAAGCTTCTTACAATATGTACACCGAAGAGTTTGGCTGCATTTATTCTTCTGGTTTCCATATGCATATCTTGAGCTTGGAACTGAAAATGATCTAATTCAACGTTTTCTCCTCAATGGCTATCTGTAGGACTCAGCAAATATTCTTCATAAACAAGATAACTGATTATTCAAAGTACGTATTATTTTATGAATCTTCTTGCCCTTTATTACTCAAAAAAATATCTCAGATTCTTTGAAAGAGGCCATTAACTCTTTCCTCCCAAAATGTACTAGAATAGATATAGGAAGAACTGTTCAAGGCACTGATGCTGAAAGAATTGAAGCATGAGGAAATTTTCTTAATATTCCTAAAGGCTACATTAGTAGCTATATTAAGAAATCAATTTCTCTCCTATTCAATGAGAATTTTGAAGATGTTGAATTCAGTTTGATAATTAAGAAGCAACTTTACTTTTCTTCTTTCTATTTGAAAACTAGTAGTAAATTGAAATATTTTCTACCAAAACACAAACAAGAAACTTGACACTAAATGTTGATAAGCTCCCTCCCTCTCCATCAAGACCAGAATTTAACTTAAGAGCCAACAATATTAAGATTTTTGCTATTTTTTTCCTTTTACTGTATTTCCAGTGCATTCACTAATAATCTCGGATGCCCTCTATGCAGCCTACATTCTGTGTCATGGGAGAATAACTAACTAGTTTATTATTTAATTAGAATGGAAAAAAGCAAAACAGTTATCTCCCTCTCCCTCCACAAAAAAGCAAACTCAGTCTTCTATTTTGAGAAACTTTTCATAGAGCCTTCGCAGTATGACACTTATAGATGCATTGGGATTTTTAGAAGAGATGGGGGAAACATCAACAAATAAATAAATATAATAGCCAATCTTAAATGCATCCATGGTTAACTTGTAGACTTCATCAACAACAGACTTGCTTAGAGGCAGTCTTCGTAAGAAATCTTGAGCTACAGAAAAAAGGTACTGACCGAACTGGGTGCCATTCTGGCTGATCAGAAGAATAAAAGCTGATATATTATTCTGATAAGAAATCGATGCTGTTCATTTAAAAATATGTGTGAGAAGGGAAAAGAAGTGCAGATCAAGCGCTGGTCCCATCCTCTTCAATAACTCGGTTCATGCTGGTGCCATGAGTTATGTGAGTTACTGGATTTCCACTGAGGTCTCTGGTGCTACTGTGACGTGACTGATCATTGAGCCGATGGGAACTGCTATGCCTGGAGTGGTCAGTCAATCGGGACATACTGCCATGAGGTAGTCGATCTTCAATTCCACGGTAACTGCAGGGGGTATATCTAATTCATAAAGACTTATCTGTTTTAGTAATACAAACACATATGCATTGAAAATATTCCAATTATCTCCAATATATAAATTAGATAAGCAAAATTTAAGATGTGCTGCAGTTTAATCCAAACATTTTCATTTGTAGGACTATTAGTTTTCAGTAAAAATATTTAACATAGTTTATTACTTGTATATAATATTGGTTCCACTTTTAAGCATACTTATTTTATGTTCACCGAGGGACAAGTTAACCATGGATAATCTGACTATAAGAAACTTGCTGGAGGGGGCGAAATACTTATTTAGGCTCTGTATTTTACAATCATGTATCAGATGTGTCATATAAGCCCATAATAAAAATATAAGGGTAGCAGTTTTCCCTAACTTCTGCTTGCTAACAAAAGAATGCTAACATTACTCTGAATATAGTATAGTCATGAAAATGGATGATCATTGATAACCATATTTTCCATGTTTTTTTTAGTAATTTTTCTACAATTTTGAAAATAACAATATCGCCCATGTATAGCGATTATTTAAATAAATCAGAATGCCTGCTCAAAGAACTTTTTTCTCATCTAGAAAACTGGGAAAAATTATGTCAGGGAAATCTCATGGGCAAAATGTTCCAAAGGACAAGTGTCATAACAGGAAATTAGGATCTAGATTCTCATGGAGACATAACTGACACCTTTCCCATGCATGCATGAACAAGGAAAATGCTACTTGGAGGAAATAGTCCCTAAGGTACTCTGGAGCCAAGTCATATGGGGCTTTAATGGCCAAACCAGCACTTTGAATTAGACCAGAAGCATATTGGCAGCTGCTGCAGTAACCCCAAGAACTGGTATGAAACCAACATAGTAGCATTCATCTGCTAGCAGCCTGGTTACTGTATTTTGTACCAATTAAAGCTTTTGAATCGTTTTCAAAGACTGTCTCATAAAAAGCATGTTGTAATGATCTAATTCTGTGGTGACTAGCACATGACTCACTGTTGTCAGAACAGCTTGATCCAAATAAGACAGAAATTGGTGCACTAATTTCAGTTGAGTGAATATATTTCTGGTCATTCATTCCATGTATGATAACCAGCTCCTTTAAGTTTAAGTTTATTCATATTTATATACCGCCCCATCTCCCTAAGGACTCGGGGCGGTTCACAGCAGATAAAAAAC